>MEHQ01004478.1:594455-606799 GCA_008828725.1 Saccharina japonica | reverse complement strand
CCCTCCCTCCCTCCTTCCTTCTCACTTGTGTGTTCCCGCGACGAAGACAATGATGGCCATAGCCATGGCCACGCAGGGAATCGAGTAACCCGCCATGAACCCCCAATTGGGCCCACCGAGGAAAGGCAGCCCGTACTGGCACACATAGGACACTAACGTGTAGCTCACCAACGCCCCCAGGTTGATGCTCCAGTAAAACCTGGTCGAAGGGGAAAGGACGAGCGCGTCATCAGCAACAAGCACCCACTCAGAAGCCGCAAAACGAACAAATGTGCGTTTCCTGCCTTCCAATTCGCCATGCCGACAAGATAGAATCAATGTATACATTCTGATCAGTACCACGCTCCACCCACGCTCCACCCACCGAACTACCCACTGTAGCTGCGGCAGTACAGCAGTATGCCTGGTCGGCGAGGAGCAGTTGTTAGGTTCTGCTGCAGGTAGGTATGTATGATATGCGGGGATTTCCGTTTTTTTTTTTTGCGATCTTCCGCCATGTCGGAGAGATAGCCACCACTTACCACCCACTTACCACCCGCCAGCCAGCCACCCACCGATATACCCATTACTGCAGTACAGCAGTTGAAACAGTACGTGCAGCAGCATCCCGGGTTTGTCACTATCCTTCTGCACTTCTCCTTCCACCCCACCCTCCTTCCGACCTCCGCTCACGCATCCTCTACATCATGTCCGTCGCAGCTTCAAGATACTGCCAAAAGAGGAAGACCATGGAAACGTCTCTCCTCACGCCCACTACCGAGTTCACCACCATCGACGCTCGCAGGAACGTCTGTGCTTGGTGCACACACGACGACTTCGGACCGGGATTCTCAGGTACGAAAGTGTCCCGTCCACCTGTCTATCGTCAGTTTCTGTGATCCCTTCAATTTCCTCGTTTCCTCGAGCCTTGCTCCGGTACTCGGAAGCGCTAATACCACCGCCGTTCTCAGTTGGTGTCATATCGCATCATCCATCCGCTTTGCACTTCTCCCCGTCCGCCCTTCCCTCTCGTCTACTTCTTTCAGGTGTCTCAAATGCTGCACGCATTTCTCTACCACTCCAGACGAATATTTCGCCCGTCCTCTACCCTGTCTAGCCTGCAACCGCCTCTTCCGACGAAGCTAGCGCCCGTCCTCTACCCTGTCTAGCCTGCAACCGCCTCTTGGACCCAAGAGGCGGTTGCAGGCTAGACAGGGTAGAGGACGGGCGAAATATTCGTCTGGAGTGGTAGAGAAATGCGTGCAGCTTTGAGACACCTGGAATCGTCTGCCTCTTTCAGGTGTCTCAAATGCTGCACGCATTTCTCTACCACTTCCGACGAAGCTAGCGCCCGTCCTCTACCCTGTCTAGCCTGCAACCGCCTCTAGGACCAAGAGGCGGTTGCAAGCTAGACAGGGTAGGGGACGGGCGAAATCTTCGTCTGGAGTGGTAGAGAAATGCGTGCAGCATTTGAGACACCTGGAATCGTCTACCTCTTCCAGGTGTCTCAAATGCTGCACTCATTTCCCTACCACTCCAGACGAAGCTTTCGCCCGTCCTCAACCCTGTCACCTTAGTCCAAGAGGCGGTTGCAGGCTAGACAGGGTAGAGGACGGGCGAAAGCTTTGTCTGGAGTTGTAGAGACATGCGTGCAGCATTTGGGACATCTGGAAGAGGTAGACGAGAGGGAAGGGAGGACGAGGAGAAGTGCAAAGCGGCCGGAGCGATTAAAGACCATACTGAAACCAGTAGGAGTCCGAGCAAGTATGGAGGGGAGTGCGAGAGAGAGAAAATAGTAGGACGAAGCAGAGCCGCGACGATACGAAACGCCCCAAGGAATACGATACGAAACGCCCCGAGGAATGTATAGGAAGCACAAGTTGTGTGCGAGTTGTAATGCGGCACGACGTCAAGCTTCAACCCCGTATGGGAAAAACTCCTCGATTTTATTGATCCTTTCTAGCTTCCAGCTGTTGTCCTTTACGCACGCCTCCCGTGCTTACGCACGCCTCCCGTGCTTCCGCGCTTTCTTCATTATTGTGGGGGCCTGTCTCTGGTTTGTTTGGGAGTTGTCCTTTCCAACTTTGTCCTGCACTCAGTTCACCCGTGTTGACCTTTTCTTTCTTCGTGGGCAATATCAATTGTTTCTTTTTCGTTAATTTACACACATTTTGCCGTTTTTATCGGCTCCCTTGCTTCTTGCACATTTGGCGTTACATTTCGCATGAACACCGCGGCCAATGGCCAACGATGATCATTGTTTCGGTTTGTAATTCACATCAGACGTCTGATGACGAACGACAGGCTGAACCACACGGCTTCCTGGCGATTCAATTAATTCCATCACCCACGGAGTCTGAGCAGTGTCACCGTCTTTCTTCGTTGATTTACACACATTTTGCCGTTTCTTCGGTCCTTTTCAATCATTCTACGCCGTCCTTCGTACGGTCGTCACGTCGTTTTCCTTCCTTTCATTCCTTCCTTTCATTTATCTTCCGCTATCCGTCGTTTCATCGACTGTCCTTTTGCCTTCATCTCCTACTTTCTCCAGGCTTCATCCTGTGATCATTGAGTTGTTGGATTTTGTCTCCGTCTGTCTTTTTTTCGCCCGACCGGTATTTGTCAGCGAGCGATTTGCCTTTTCTTCCTCTCCTACATCGTCGCCGCCCCTATTCTTATTTGCCGGTGTGTCCCTTATACCTCTTCCTGTTCCCTTTTTAATAAAATAAAAACGGGCCTGGAGACTAGCAACACGAATTATTATCGTTCGCTTGCGTTACTAACCCAATATTTCGTATTGAACATAGCTTACTAGTGTAAACGACTGGAACTAACGCAGTTAATACCAGTATACCAGTAAAAAAAACTGGTTGCCGATGGCTGTCGCCGATTTTTTTTTGTCATGTTTTTTCCGCCACGAATATACGTGTGAAGTGTCATATCAACCAACTACCCAAACATTCAACCAACAAAGCAATCAACCTCCTAGACAACCAATCAAACTGTCATTCAACCAACCAATAAACTATTCGATTAATCAATTCGCCCATTCGGTTTAAATATCAACCAATCCACCAACCAACCAACCAACAGTAAGCCCCCCTCCTCGCCCCTCACCAATTAAAGAACGACTGCTTTTCCTCCGCATCCTTGGGGTCATCGTCGTCGAACTGGTCCGCGCCAAACACAGACACGCTCGCCTTGATCCCGCCCGTGCCGACAGCCAACAGATAAATCGCGGGGAAAAGCAACCAGGGCGAAACGCTCCCGGGGACACAAGAGGCAGCCGCGACCACCAACCCGACTAAGTAGAGGGCAGAAAATAACAATATAGCGTTATAGCGACCTGGAGGACGCGTAGAAGCGTCATCGAGGAGTTGCATGTAATTGCCGCAAATGGGGGGGGGGGGAGGTGAAGTCAGGAACGGGGTTGGTGGTACATGCGTGTATAAACAGAAAAGCGTGGCAGCGGCCTGGAGGACGTGTAGAGGTGTGAAGAGGCGTTCTACGACAGGGGTGACACTTTTCGGCCATTTTTTTTGTGACCGATGGGACTTATCAAACCAAGAAAGGCATGCATGCCTTACCGTGTGTTTTTACCCTATTTTTCGTTACAGACTTAGGTCGTGGGATTGCTCGTCACTACGTACGCCAAGCGTACATTTTTCTAAAAAGCCAAGTGTTTTGGGGGAGAGATAAGAGCGCTCCTCAAGCTCTCATCACTAGGCTGAGCTGCAAGTACACTTTTATTAGCACTGCTTGTACAGTACCAGTGAAGCACAGCAATATAGCCGCAACACCGGGTGCCGCTGTATAGGAGGCATGCTGCTGCAATAAGTGCTACAGTACGTATTGTAATTGTGTTGACTGCTATGTCGTAGTATGTACCGGTACTACATACCAGTACTGCTGTTGGAGTACAACAGTATGATAGGCATTAAATCAAAAGTGTAGTTGCCGTACACCAGGTGAAGCAGCTACTTTTCGGTACTACTACAGCAGTGCCGTCTGCAGTATCGTAACAGCTACCCTACCACGTACTAAATCTGCAACAGAAAGTACTGGTATGCTGCTACTGCAACCACTTCTCCGAAATAGCCACCGCTCTCTACACTGGGCCGGTACTCACCGAGATAACTGTCTGCGACCCAGCCGCCAGCCAAAGGCATCACGTAACACACCCCGGACCACAGCGCGAACTGGGTATCCGCGTCGGCGTTGGTCATTCGTAATTCCGTCTCGAACAGAAGAACAAGCGAACCTGTTCACAGAACGAAGGCGATTTCGAGGCGTGACATCGTGACGATGTTCAGGGAGGCACGAGGGAGATGGTGAGGGGGCGCTTGCAAGGATGCAAATGGGGTTTCTATTTGTCAGCGACGATAAGGTGTACCAGGTATCTTCGGCATTCCGCGCGCGTCTATTGTATACCAGGTGTTTAGAACAACTGGGTTTTCGTATACGCTCGTATAGCAAGCGGGAACAGGAGCAGCGAAAGGAATATCGCGGACAATAACGACTCCACCGGCAATACCGACTACACCGACACCACCGGCAATACGGATTGGTCGGGGGATTCAGCAGCAACAAGGCAGTAAACTAACCCTTTTACCACGGCACAAGTTATCCCACACTAATTCCAAGTAATTTGTCTCCGAAACGTGAGTGCAGTTGAATTAGAAAAGTCGTTTACCCGAGGAAGAGGAACGGCAAATCCCACTGCCTCTTTGATATGGAAACCTGGAAAACATCGCCGACAGGCCGACAGCATCATCAGCCGCCAACTTGAATTAACCTCTCTGAGACTCCAAGGCATGCCTTCAAGGGGAAAAGGTGTCGAAAACAAGCGATGATTGCAGCGTCGGTCACGCGAAGAAGCCTATCCATGCTGCTGGGTAGGGGGCGTACCCGAGCTACAATGCAACTACAGTACATATAATATGACATACATATTGTATACCTGACACGCACCGAGCATGGTACCTGTAGTCGTACTGCTGCGCGCCCCTACTATTTAGACAAGCATGGATTTGGTCACTATACCCGGGCCCCAGTACGGTTAACTAATTGCAGTGTTTCAGCACAAGACACGCCATTAGGCAGAACAGGCGACATCAACAATTGCTGTGCTGATAACTGCCTTGTGACTAGATATATGGACCCCGTTTTGAGGAAAACCCGGTTCACTTCCCGTTCTTGCAAACCCATCAAGCGTCGCCGAGTGGTTAGTTCTCAACTTGCATAACCGGATAAAACCGGCAGCGCTTTTTTACCGAGATTGTAGTGATAAACGCCAGGGTGACAGCTATGGTAGCGACATAAAAACGCGTCTTTAACAAACGTTACGCAGAGAGAGCACTTCCCACTAAATACTACTACGGTTCACATTGAAAAACGGCTGCAGCGAACGAAAACTGTTCATAAGCGAACCATGTACGTAGCATCCATGGGTTGCTCTCGAGCGCAAACGCCCCGCCCCGCAGCCAGCCTTGGACCGTATAACCAAACATACACGCACCGTGCGAACACTGAGCCTAGGGTCCATGGATTGCTCACGAGCGCAAATTGTCCTTGGAGGACACGATGATCCTACCTCTCCGTTTTCGAGAGCAAAAGCCTCGCTATGTAGGCAAACAATTAGATTATTGTGATACTCTGAAATGCATTACTGTATTGTATCTTCTCGTCTGCCTGGCCCGCGGCGTTCGATCCCAACTCTCTACTAGTTGCACGTAGCTTGTGCTGCATGTATAGCTCTATGTGGCATTGATGTACTGCTACTCCACTGCTGTTGCTGCTGCTGGCATGCTCACTCGGCGATTTAATAAGAAGGTTAGGATGTATCATATGTATATACCTCGTAGAACAGCCGGCTCGGTTAGAGTCGCACATGAAAAGACGGGCACGAGGTAGCGTATGTACTAATGTTGGTTCCTGGTGCCAAGTTCTCGACCCAACCGCCGCATGGATATCATCATCCCGCGTAGGTGCCACCATTCGCCGAGGATACGGATAGCTATATCTTGTTGTACAACTGCTCTGTGGCCGTCCATATTTCAAGACTAATTGATGTTATTGTCAGCTCCGTGACAGTACCCCTCCCGCGGACAAGGGACTGATTACAGTACCTGTCAGAGGTCCGGAATGTGAGACAATAATTAGAGACAAGATTTGTGCATCCCTCTTGTGTTTACTCGGTATTTCGCCGTTCGTTGTGGTTTGGGTCAAGTCGTTCGAGTACATAAAAACTGGCGCGTACTCCGCTACTATGTACGTACTATATAAGTACACCAAGGTTGCGGGCGTGTAGTTCAGTTTTGGACACGCATCCCTTCTTCCCCTCGCTGCCTCGGCAAAGTTTTTGCTTTGGCATGGCTCATAGCGAGGGGGGCGGTTTCTAGCGAGCAAGGCTAGGCTCACCCTCAAGCGGACCGATACCTTCTTGCTGCTGCGCACCCGCCGCGAAGCGTGTGCAGCGGTAGAGTTGGATCGGCACTGGTGCGTTAGGCGCAAAAGTTCAGATGCACGGGCCTTTTTGGCCGTCGGTGTAGACAGCAATGTCCATCTCACTTTTGTGCGCGGAGGCAGACGCCATCAGAAAGGTGGACGGACACTATGTACACGGCCCTAGGTGTGTTTGCTAGAGGGAGCTGGACTGTCTCAGTAACCTGGCTTCGCCATCAAAGGAGGAGGGAGCGTGTGGCGACGAGCTGTAGTTTGGACTGGTCAATCCCTTCAGCGCGAGAATTTTTATTTTCCAGACCAAGCACCCTGAGTGCAACGAGAGAGAAAGCGAGGAGCCGACTGGGAAGGACAGCAACGAGAGCGTGTACGGACGGAGCGGGTCGAGTGTGGTCGTGCTAGGACTGGCCGAGCGGCACCGGAGCGGCGCGCCTGAGCAGCAGCACAGCAGCGCGCCGGCGCAGCAGCACAGCAGCGCACAGGAGAAGCGATCCGGAGCACGGACGACATCGACCCGTGACGGACGAACATTTTTGTTTTTCTGTTGACAAATTCTTCGCTTTTTCCCCCGAATGTTGTTGTTGGGTCGGTGTGGATGACGTCACTGGTTTTGTAGAGAGACGCGGCAGAGATGGCGCGGACACCCCGGGTGCCTTCATTGTGTGCCTGATCGTGGAAGACCCCTTCAATGTGGAACGATTCCTAATCAGTGTCGATGTTTATAATGCTGTGCCTAACACAGACCGTTCAGGATAGATTCGGGTAATTGTCAATGGACATGATGGCTTTGGTTGGCTGTTCTTTTTCACTGTGTGCCCGCGGACTGTCATTCTGGCAGCACTTCAGACAGCAGCTGCGTGCTCCATCTTGTTCCCACGCCTACCGTGTGTTTTTGTACAGACAGCACTTCAGACAGTAGTTACGCTGTAGTCGGCAAATTCATTGGTAAAGAGTGGGAGGAGGGTGGGGGGGACGATGCTGCTGTAGTCGAATGGAGATTGCGGGCGTGTAGTTCAGTTTTGGACACGCATAACATGCTGTAGGGATTTTAGGTGTACCTCTTCGGACTTGTGTATCCTTTCCCTGCTAAGTGTACGTGTTCTTTAGGATTCTCTGATGGCTCTAGCACTTTTGTGACCACGGGCTGTGATCTTGCTAGATCAGACTATAGGGATTAGCAACTGAAACGAGTTTAATGTGAAGACAACAACAAGGAGGGAAATACCGCTGGAGTAAAACGAGTACAGGAGCCTATCAGCCTATCCAATAACCAATGTTCTCATCAGACGAAGACACTGATGACGTGCAGCAGTACAGCAGTACTATTGTTGGGTGTTGTGTGTCTCAGCATGTCAACGCATGTCTTTTGGAATGTCAGCTTGCCAGTCGCCGTCACCGGAAACATAAAAGTTGCTATGATACGAGTTGTTGTTGTTGTCTTCACATTAAAAACCGTGCCGGTCTCTCTATCCAGTACCTCCATCTGTCCGTACTAATCCAACCCTTGACACGGTCGATTCCCGTGGTCACAGGCTAACTTACCCAAAAAAAGGTATACTGAAATAAAAGTGGAACCCGAAGGGTCCGCAAAGCGATCAAAGCCAGTCAAAAACAGATAGCCTGGAGCCCTCCGCTCCCCTCTACACGCTATGTGAAGGTAAAAAGTACATATATACATACAGCAGTACTCGCATTACGAACAAGGTTCCCCTTCGGGATTGTGGTTGACTTCAAATCCTGGGGGTGTCCCCCCAAAGCTGACAAGGGAGAACAAAGCACACGTACGTGTGTTCCTCGTACGAAAATATGCTTCTGGAAGCTGAAGAAAAAGAAGCAGCCACCGGGCAAGTGACACTGACCAGCCCAAACGATTGTAAAGTTGAACTCTACGCACAAATTGTACGTATCAGTTGTCTTTGCGGCCAAAAGCCTTTCCGCTCTATTCATTTTAGTCGCCAGAGCCGTTTATGAACCTATGCCCGAGCAACGTGAGAGTTCCGCGTATCGATGTCCCACTAGATAGAATGTTCTCGGAACGTGTTTCCTGGCGTCGTTACCACGTATTGTTTTGCTGTCCGGTACGTGCATAATCCTCACGTATAGACTCGTACAATGTTAATGTTCCATCATCTATGTTTATGAAAAAAAAAAAAACTCCAACACTCTTCCCGTGTGGCGTTATCAGCTATTTATACCAGCCATTGACGCATGCTACGGTAGAGAGTAGAGATGCACCATGATATTGCCTTCTGAAGGTGTTCCCTTGAGGAGCTCTATACCTCAACCGGGGCTACGCGGTGAACACTCACATGGCCTGAGGGCGTGGCGTGTCTTAACTTCACTTCGCGGGCGTCGGAACGGAACGAACGTAATAATTATTTTCCTGAAGAAGTGGTGCTGATTGGATAATGAGAAAAAATCAAGCGAACAGATTCCAAGCGTTCCCACCCTGTCCGTAAAATTGTAAAGAGGAAGCGTATCTGTCAAAACAGCAGTAATCCTTGTTCAGCAGGACCGAACGGCCCACTTGGAACGAGATTTATGGCAGTTGATTGGTGCTGGAAGCGTTGCGATTGGTTGCGACATTTGCTGGGAGGCCCACGAGGGTATGGGGCAAAATGAGGTGACATGCGAGCACGCGATGGAGCACGTGCATACGCCACAGGCCTCGCCTGCGGTAGGAGCCACGCGATACGGCCATGGCCTGTACAGGAGGCTCACGAGGGAAACATTCGGGTGGCGAACGAGACTGTGGCGATAGATATAGATATCTAGCAAAAATGCCGGACCGATGTTCACTGAGGCACCAGGATACCTCATCGAGCCGCGACGGTGATATCATAACTTCTACATTTGTCCCGAGGGTGCCACTTGGACGGCTAGCACTGCTTGGTCTGAGGCATGTCAGGCGCTCTATTTGCGTGTGAAGCTATCTTCTGTACCAGGAGCACTCGCTGCCTGCGTGACGGTACCCCTGTCCTAGAGTCCAGCTGCACAGTCCCCGAGGCAAATTTCACGAGTTACTTTCTGTTGCGGCCTGTTCCAGGATCGGGTGCCTAGAAAGTCGATCGGACACAAACCGCAAAAACAACATGGAGTGGAACGAACGAACGCGAATAATCTCGTTCCGTTCCAGTCAGTCAAAGCGGTCGAATGGAGTTAAGACACGCCCTGAGTATAAAATGAAAACCGTTGCAACACAAGAACACAAGAATGAAGCTCCGACGATTTTGGGTTAAGGAATCCCGTCATTCAAAAAGTGCTACGAACTCCTACTCGTATTATACCTCTATCGTAGCACGCATCCATTATTATATTATTATCGCTACTTATTTATCATCGCTCTCAATGTCTTGGATTCGATTCATTGATCGGGCGGCGTCAGCCGCAGAACCCTTGTATACGTATGCTTGCTGCCGCGCTGCTGCTGATGCTGTTGCTGCTTCTGAGAACCGACCTCATTGAACAGGCAGGGGCGTGCCGCGTCTCACGGGCGGACATGCGGCTGCTTTACAATACCCGTAAGGAGTAAATAAGTACGAGCACAGCGCACAACCCTGTGTATGAGTACCGGTATACTTGTACATGTAAATATGTACCTGGTACCTGGTACAGTCCGTACAGCATGCCCAGTACCAGGTATGATGTACTCTTGTGCCGGCGTATGATGGCATCCCTATGCAGCCGTGGGTTGCCATAAAGTTCCATTATGATACCACGAGGTACGAGAGTTCTTCGCTCTGATCTGCCAATTTTTCAGTTAATTAATGTTGAAGACTGGAAGAAGAGTACCCGCAATAACTTTTTTACGAAACACAAAACGCTAACGAAACTTGCCCGCAAACCCGTAGTACGCCAGTCTCTCGCAGAACTCGGTGACGATGATGTAGCCAGTCACGCTGTACAGGGTCGACCGCCGCAGACGCCTGTTGTTGATGCTGTTGTCGCTGTTGTTGTCGGTGTCTGAGTGACGTCGTTGCTGTTGCTGGCCCACCAACGAGTTTGCACCGCTTTGTACGTCCGAAATTCCGCAGACGTTCGCCGGGTGATCTCCTGGCCCGTCTCCATTGTCGCTCCCTTCAGGTATGGCCTGGTAGTAGTCTCTGTCATTGGGCCTCGTGTCAGCTCTGCCTAGAGGCATGCTGTTGTCCGCCTGTTCAGACTGAAGAGCTTCGTCGTTCGTCGTTCAATTAATTCGGATACCAAAAAACGGGAGTTCCATCGCGTTACGAAGGAGGGGTTGAACTAGCCAAAACCCCCTGCGAGATGCCCCCGCACAGCCACAGCGACAGCCTGCGCCGTACGACATGGCTGAATCAGCGCCGCCTCTCCTCTCCGCCGAAGGTACGGAGTACCTAAATTATTGCCCCCCCGGTTACGCGTGCACCTTGGTGCAGCTCGATGGCGTAGTGCGATGCTTGCATCTTGGATTTTCTTGCTCGCTCCTTCGTCGTTCTCCCACGCGGTCAAAATTGCAATCGGATATTTGAGCCCACGGGTTGTTGGTGTCGATTGTGGAGGGATTGCCCTGGCGAATGGTGCTGCTAGCGCCCGCTTGTGAGACCGTGGTCGCAGCTGGACCCGTTGTGTGCGTCGTTTTTTACTGTCATCCGGATTGCAGTTTGATTTGCTAGCGTACAACACTCACACTCGCATTATACATATATGTACATCAGGTGCCGTGAGTTTTGGCTCTTGCGAGCAAGTATTTGTCTCCCGTTCATCTCACGAGTTCGCTTGCACGTGCACGCAAGCGCACAGCGTGGTTACTGCTGCCGGTACTGCTACTGCAGCTGCTCTAACGTAGCTTTGCCTTGCACTTGTGGACAACCTGAAAACGTGTGCACGCCGCTTCACTGCTGCCTGTGCCCACAGCGGTAGCGGGCACGATCCCTTGAGTTGTTTTAGTCGAGCGGTCGCTGAACAACAGCAGTCCTCAAACAAAAACTCGTCATCGGATTAATGGGCGCCTTTCTTTGGAATGTTCTACGCAGATCCTCTTAAGATAACCCAATGAATTCATGATCTCGTATTCGTACTGCTGTAGATCCTTCTGGGCAGTAAGATTCCTGCCCTGTATGGTCTACAGCAGTAGGCCGTGTTTCCCGGTGAGAGCCGTGTAATCTGCATGATCTAGCATATGTTTCCTGGGTTGGACCTGTACTATACAGATCCTGCACAACATCCCTTAACGGCAGGCTATTAGGATCTAGATAATCTCCTAAAGTACACTATTAATGGTAAATCGTTATTTGTCCGCCTTTTGGATGTTCGCCGGGCGTAAGAGTACGATACTCTGCACAGCAATTCGCAGTCCGTATACCAGTATATGGTATTGTAGGTCCAAAGTCTAGAGTCTAGATCTGTTGTATGTATGTCGCCTGAACCTGGTATTTCGTAACCATGTTCCAGTACCAGGTGGTATTTCACGACACATGAAACAGGAAGAGATGCAGACAGAGAACATTTGATACTGGTACGAGCACTTGTATGCACCGACCGTGACATGCTTTTAACGAGCTATTAATCGAACCACGTCGTGCTTAGCTCTACCGGTGTGCAACAGCAGTAGCAGCAGCAGTACAGCAGCAGCATAACTTACGTGTGTGTCAATTCTTAGGCCCAGGCCCTTAATTTATCGCGCTCTTGCGCATCCAGCAAGCTGAATAGAGGCGCACCTCTGCCGTGTTCGACGTGTCCCGGTCAAACATGTTTTCGTGTTCGTTCAAAGGAGCTTTTCGTACATATGACCTGGTGCATACTTCTCGTGTGCGGTCGCGTGCGGGTAGCCGCCGATACAGCAGCCGTACGTAGGGTATCGCGCTATCCCAACAGTGCTGGCATGCGCCCCGCGGATTTTGACCACAGCAGCATCGCGCTCAATCTGCTCGCCGTTTCCCCCC
>MEHQ01004478.1:508755-590567 GCA_008828725.1 Saccharina japonica | reverse complement strand
GGGGGGCGTACTCTTTTGTTGCATGCGTTGGCCATTTGACCATTGACCACGATTCCCTTTCGAGACGGGGGAGGGAGTGTACTCATGTCATGCATGGCCGTAGTCGGATGATCATAGACCCTTGCACCCCTACAAATACGGGACGGGGCACTTCGGGTTTCACCAACGAGGCAGACATTGCTTGCACCAAGCGTGAAACGCCGTGAGGTGTACGGCGAGTCGCACGAGGGGTAAGCTGCATCCTGCTAAGAACTGCTTATGGGGCGGGCTTTCTTGCATATGGGTGAAAGCTTCGAATTAGTTGATTTGTTTTCTGGTGTGGCCACTTCCAAAGACAGTAATGTTTTTACTATGTAACTGCCTCGTGGTTGCGTTACCTTATGCACAGGGGGGGTTACGGAGGTGCGCTTGAATCGCTCCTTTAAAGGGTGTATGTTGTTGTTGTTGTTGTTGTTGTTGTTGTTGTTGTTGGTGGTGGTGGTGGTGGTGGTGGTGGTGGTGTTATTAATCGATACAGCAGCAGTTGGTATTGGTAGGATCGGTACGCGAAAAGACGAAGCCCGCACAGAACCGCCATCGTAACCCCCGGTCTTGTTTTAAGCTTGATCCCCTCTCTCTCTACTGCTGCTGCTGCTGCTGCTGCTGTTCTTGCTGGTACTGTTGCTGCTATTGCTGCTGCTGTTCTTGCTGTTACTGTTGTTGTTGCTGGTGTTCTTACTGGTACTGTTGTTGCTGCTATCATTACTCCTACTGATGCTGCTGCTGTTGCTGCTGCTGCTGCTGCTGCTGCTGTTTCTGCTGCTGCTGTTGCTACTGCTGTTGCTGCTACTATCGCTGCTGCTGTCGTTGGTGCCGCATCCCGTTCGTTTTCAGGCCCGACAATGACCACCTGCCGCCTCCGGGAGGGTCCGGGAACATGTTCTTCTGAGATCTGAGATGAGGCAGATGGCCACATAAGGACCAGCACCTCATCCGCCCGTCAATGGAAAACAACACACAAAAAACAACACAAACACACACAAAAATAACGTCGCTTTCTCCAGTCGCGTAGTAGTTAAGAGACCACAGAGCTTGTTTGTATCTCTCTAGGATGAAGAATCAGCATGGACACTGGGTTTGCTGGATGTCGACCGATGGGTGGAGGTAAGTGGAGGGAACGGTTTTATGTGAAAAGCACACACAGGATAGGAGCGAACCACAGCCATCCGTAGACATCCATGATTTCATGGATGTCCATGAATGATAGGCTCTTCTGATATTGCCGCCGAAGAGACTTCTGTACAAACAGATGTGGCGTTTCGGGGGTGGGTTTTCGTTACCAGAGAGGCGGTAATGGCTGATGATCACGTGTTTATCCGATGGATTTGAGTGCAGGAGGTGACCATGCCGTCGCGGGATTTTCGGGATTTTCACTGGCCTCCTGTTAGTTGAGCATCAGGAGGAGGAGGAAGAGGAGGAGCAGGAACACATCGACGTTGCTTTGTTCTTGTGTGTTGTCCTCGGCGCTTGGACCGTCCGTTCGCCGTCGGTAGAAGGGTGGTAAATGGTGTCGTCGGTAGAAGGATGATACGTAGGTAGTCGTCGTTGAAATGGTGGTGTCGGTGTGAGGATAATACCGTCGGGGCAATGGTACCGTCGGTAGAATTATATCACCGGCAGCAGGGTGATGTCGTCGTTGGAATGATGCTGTCGGTAGCAAGATGAGATGATATTGTCGGTGGAATTATGACACAATAATGCCATTGGTGGAATGGTGCAGTCGGTAGGAGGGTGATACTGTCGGTTGGAATGATGCCGTGGGTAGAAGGATTATATCCTCGGTGGATTGATGACGTCGGTAGCAGCATGAGTCCGTCGATGGCATGAATCCGTGGGCGGAATGATGCCGTCGGTAGAAGGACGGTATCGTCGGTGGAATTATGCCGTCGTCGGTAGCAGGGTGACATCGTTGGTGGTGGTGGATTGGTGCCGTCGGTAGCAGCATGAGTCCGTCGATGGAATGATTGATTCCGTGGGTGAAATGATGCCGTCGGTAGAAGCACGGTAATCGTCGGTGGGATTATATCGTCGGTAGCAGGGTGATATCGTTGGTGGATTGATACCGTCGACGATAAATGATGCGGTCGGTAGAATAGTTGTATTGTTGCCTGTGGAACGATACCATCAGTTGCGAACCTCTTCCCCCGTATAGTAAGACCTCATTTTGCCGTGTATCTCGATGTCTGCTTGCTGCTGCAGAGACAGACGTGGTTACCGGCATTAAGGTGCGCCTGGGTGGGTTGATGATGGGTGAAACCATCCGCGACAGGTTTTTAATCAGCGGGGATGTCCGCGTCGAAGTTAACCTCCAATGATCGACCAATCAAGGTATACTGCAAATGAATAAATACATGTACAAAATTGCGGCTGCTGCTCGGAGAGAGCTCGACAGCTTTTCTTAGACGTAGATTTTTGCCCTTTTCGCGATAACTGGCGATGACGTCCACCCGGCGACACGCAACTCCCTCATCGTGCTCGCCGACCCCTGCTCTGCCTACTCTGCCAAGGGCGGTCTCGGCCGTGCCCAACTCATGTCTCACGGGGCTGCGATTTTTCCAGGATTCCATGCCCTTTTTGTCACGTGCACATACCATACCAACCAGTACATGCTTTTTTGTTCTACACGCCAACCGCATTATTCAAGATTCCGTTTTTTTTATGTACGAGTAGACGACCAACCCGGATTTTTATCGTACTGGCTCCTTTTACTGCTGATATACACGTACTACGTACTATATGTACGAGTACCAGTACCGCTGCAAGCAGTAACAGAGTATCATATACCAGGTAATTTTTAATATGCGATGATATCTGTACAGTATTCATGCGTGCGTGGTATTCAGCAGTACGATAGTGGTCGGTGTGTGCCTGGATATAGTACCGGGCAGGGCCTCGCGTGCGCTCGCGGGCGTGGACATGAGGGCGGTGGGCACTGCAGCAACGTTTACCAAGAATATGGTGATGGAGAGCGCACATACAAAACACACACGCTCTTTTTTTTTACACGCAGTTACTACTGTGCATGCATATACCCGTACGTACGTACGTACGTACGTATGATAACACCTCAGTACCATAGGGTGATATTTACAAGAAATAAGAAATTCGGATGCCGTTATATTGAAGCTAGTATAAAACGCATCCTCTCCTCTCATGTAAATAAGAAACCTAGCCTCCGTTTGTGAGTGTTTTTCATTATTAGGTGTCATGTACTACTGCTGTACACCCCTTGGCAGTACAGAGTCGCTTCGTTCGCCCTAAGCTTAGCTACCAATCTACCTCAGTAGGCTACTCCTCGCCGTTACTGGCATTGCGCGTAGCCGCAGGCGGGCGTCAGCCCGCCGCGGCGAAGCCCCCCTTGTATGACCTATTTTTTTCCAACATTTCAATGACTTTCGCCCCTCAACCGGGTGCAGTTGTAAACAGTGCTGTTGGCTGTCGACGGGAAATAAAGGTACCAGGTACGTAGGTGCCACCTATACGGTATTGAATACCTGGTAGTAAAAAACGGTATATTGTCCATCTATTATAGCAGTTCTCTGTATATAGCAGCAGGTGGGAGCATACATACATGATGAGGCGTTTAGATCAGCGAGGATGTTGCTGGCGTTGTTGCTATTTAGGGGCAGGCGTGATCCGTCGATGATAACGACGAACGGCTAATTAAGTATGTGTGTATCTGCTGGGCATAACTCGTTGCTGTTAGCCTCCCTCCTGTCTCCTGACGTCGGAGCTAAGCTGGCGCGGCGGCGGCAGCGGAGGCGGTGACGGCTGGCTGTGACTGCATTTTTCCAAAGTAGAGTCACACCACGCTTACTTGGCATAGTATTGCAAAGTTTTACCTCTTCCGTTGCGTTGACGTCGAAACATGGTAGTAATTGATGTCCAGTTTTCTTGGGTTCGTCTTGACCAAAGGCCCCTCTTGGTGTTATTATACTGGTTTATGTGTAGGGGCGCGGTCAGCCAAGGGATCAAGCCGCGGTTTCCAATGGTGATAACATACGTAGCATCTTTGTCGGCGTGAACTGAGAATTCACGAGGAACGACTGAGCTAATAATGTCGTTCGTTACAGCTCTACATACACTGACTGCTGTTTCAAGGTATGATACTATCGTACTTACTGCTGTAGTAGTGCACAATTAACGGCGAGGTGTTCCACTATCGCGCGATTCTTATTGGGTTTCTTTTCCTTCAGGGCCCGTGATCATGACGATCACCTTGTCTGGCCGGAGAGGTCTTAACTGGGGGTGGGGCGGCGAGGGAGGGACCGTGATATCATACTCGTACGAGTACTTGTACTATATCGCCCTATCTTAGCCCCCCCTTCTATCCTATCCTTGAACACCCTCTTCGCGACATTTACTCTAGCAAAGCCTGCGTCCATAACGCTTCGAGTATGTCCGCATTGTTTCATCCCTTGTTGGTTCCAGTAGCAGTAGTCGTAGTAGTAGTAGTAGTAGTAGTAAGTGTTAATAGCAGCAACAGACTGTAGTAGTAGCAGTAGTAGTAGTAGTAGCGTCCGCCGCTGAGCATGAATTATTGACCAATTTATCTTTAACCCTTAAGGAACCCGTGGACAACAAACAGTACATACAACATGGACTACACACAGCGGCAGTACATCGACCGTAAACACGATTAAAATGCTAGGTTTTCGACCGTCTATGAAGAGCGAGCAAGCATCACAAACAAGTTCAAGTATAGTCAAGCATCATGCTGCGCACGTGGGGTGTCCGATGTGTTGGACACACCTCCTGCCTTTCGTGGCTAGCTCGGGCTGCTTCCTTCGTGCGGCCCATGCTGCAATCGTCACGTTTTTCGACGTTTTCCCCAGTCAACCCAGTACGACGAGTAAGTCTCAGTTTCTTGTTCTTATTACTGGGGTTGTTTCTTGGTCATGGGCCCATGCAGCTGTACCATTAAAACAAAAATTAGCAACGCACGCACGATTCGGGTACAAACTATACCACGATTCGGGCACAAATTAAACCACGATTCGGGTACAAACTATACGCACGATTCGGGTACAAACTATACCCACGATTCGGGTACAAACTATACCCACCATTCGGGTACAAACTATACCCACGAATCGGGTACAAACTATACCCACGAACCGGGTGCAAATTATACCCATGATTCGGGTGCAAAATATGCCTATGGTTCGGGTACAACATATACCCACGATTCGGGTACAAACCATACCCATGTTTCGGGTACAAACTATACCCACGATTCGGGTACAAACAACCTGGAATTAGAGATGGAGTTTTTTTGCAGAGGGCCAAGGTCCCTCATGGCCGACCTCTTTTTATGTATACATGCGCTGCTTCCTTCCAACCGTTACTGTGACCCCGCGCTGCGGGACTATTGTCATACCATCGTACCAAACGAAAAACAACCAGAGAGCGGAAAGAGGGGGGGGGGGGGGGGCCCCCCGANGGGTGCTCCCATAACTTCGCTCTCACGACACTTCGCAAAACGTGGGACCTAGCCAACACTGGGGATGTAGGACGGCGCTGTCCTTCCCACCAAAAAAAAAAAAGAAAAAGGTATCTCCGCGAGGCCATGGGAGAGCGCGGCTAACTTTAGCGAGAGGTCTCTCACCAAAAGCGGGGCGAAGCGAACAAATGCTACGGTAAGCAAAGCTGTATGCAAAGCTACTGTGAGCAAAGCTTAAACCAAAGCTCAAAGCAAAGCTCAAAGCAAAGCTAAGCAAAGCCCAAAAGCATAGCAAAAGCTAAGCAAAAAGCTAAGCAAAAGCTAAGCAAAAGCTAAGCAAAAGTTAAGCAAAAAGCTAAGCAAAAGCTAAGCAAAAGCTACGCAAAAGCTACGCAAAAGCTACGCAAAAGCTACGCAAAAGCTACGCAAAAGCTACGCAAAAGCTACGCAAAAGCTACGCAAAAGCTACGCAAAAGCTACGCAAAAGCTACGCAAAAGCTACGCAAAAGCTACGCAAAAGCTACGCAAAAGCTACGCAAAAGCTACGTGGAGGCATGGCGAAAAACAAAAACATAGGCGAACCAGAGAGCCTAAGCAAGAGCTAGCACGCTAACGGAGCTAATGTAGGAGTAAGGGTAATCAATGCGAAGCAAGCCGAGCATGGAGCGGAGCAAAACTATGGTGAGAGAACCATTGAAAGCACACAAGACCACAAAAAAAAACAGAAAACAAAGCGAAGGCGAAGCTGAGCTAAGCAGACAATTACTATAACGCACCGCCAGACCAGCGAAGACTGGGCTATAAGCCGAGCCGAAAACCAGCCACAGAAAAAGCACGGAGGGAACGGACGAGAGAGTTTCAGGACGATCGATACGCTAAGTAATCGTAGCTACGTAGCTGGCCTGCGCCGACTGAGGGGGGGAAAAATAACTAACAATGGTGGTGCCAAACTACAATCAGCACGCGACGGACCGTCCGTACACCACCCTCAGCGATACGCCCAAAACAAAAAACAAAACGAGGTCCGATACTAAAAAGGAAAAAGGAGGAGGCCCTTTGCTGCTCCCCCTCACCCCCCCCCCTCCCACCGCGTAACACCACCAACCCCTAACCCATCCCACCCCATCCCAAGCCCAACCACCGCAGGAAGCCTTCTCTCCAACCCCCCCAAGAAAAATATCTCCATCACCCCATCCCCGTTAACAAGCACGCCTTTCAGACCATCGTTCTTGCTCTAGAGCTGTCTCCCCGGTCCGCACTTCGCCGCCCCCCCCTCCACCCCAACACCCCGCTCCCCCCCCCATCCGCCCCATCGCCCCCTCCGCTATGAACTCCCAGGGAAGGCTCCGTCATCCACGCCGGCTCGCCCGGCAGGTGGGGGGGCGTATTCAACCCTTCTCGCTCTGAGGGGTCGCCGCCGCCTCCGCCAGCGCCGCCGCTGGCACCTCCACCGCTACCGCTGCCTCCCCGGCGGCGCCTCCCGCTCCCGCCCAGCCCGTCGACATCCCCCTGCTCGTCCGACATGTGTTCGTATCTGCACGTCGACCCGTAACGTACCAGCGGCATTAGTGCTGCGTCTTCCGAACCGTCATCGTATCTGCATTTTTTTTGTTTTCGCGGTCGTTGGTCGTAAATTTGTTTTTTCGTTGAGTGAAGGAAAAAAACAAAATGTGTTGGTAGTGAGCGGTTTTTGTGGTTTTCGGTTCGGCCAGTTATTTAACTACCTTGGGGAATTGTATCCACGCTTTTTTGGGGGAGACAAAAGTACCTGGAAATAAACAGTGTGGGCTACACCAAATTCAGTAGTAAAGAACGCCAGGGTTGGGTTTCCATATCTACTTTATGGCGTAGGGGTAGGGGGTGTGGTCTAGCCGAACGAGGTGAAGTCTCGTTTTTGCGGCGGGGCGGGTGGGGGGGGGGGGGCTACGCAAAAGCTACGCAAAAGCTACGCAAAAGCTACGCAAAAGCTACGCAAAAGCTACGCAAAAGCTACGCAAAAGCTACGCAAAAGCTACGCAAAAGCTACGCAAAAGCTACGCAAAAGCTACGCAAAAGCTACGCAAAAGCTACGCAAAAGCTACGCAAAAGCTACGCAAAAGCTACGCAAAAGCTACGCAAAAGCTACGCAAAAGCTACGCAAAAGCTACGCAAAAGCTACGCAAAAGCTACGCAAAAGCTACGCAAAAGCTACGCAAAAGCTACGCAAAAGCTACGCAAAAGCTACGCAAAAGCTACGCAAAAGCTACGCAAAAGCTACGCAAAAGCTACGCAAAAGCTACGCAAAAGCTACGCAAAAGCTACGCAAAAGCTACGCAAAAGCTACGCAAAAGCTACGCAAAAGCTACGCAAAAGCTACGCAAAAGCTACGCAAAAGCTACGCAAAAGCTACGCAAAAGCTACGCAAAAGCTACGCAAAAGCTACGCAAAAGCTACGCAAAAGCTACGCAAAAGCTACGCAAAAGCTACGCAAAAGCTACGCAAAAGCTACGCAAAAGCTACGCAAAAGCTACGCAAAAGCTACGCAAAAGCTACGCAAAAGCTACGCAAAAGCTACGCAAAAGCTACGCAAAAGCTACGCAAAAGCTACGCAAAAGCTACGCAAAAGCTACGCAAAAGCTACGCAAAAGCTACGCAAAAGCTACGCAAAAGCTACGCAAAAGCTACGCAAAAGCTACGCAAAAGCTACGCAAAAGCTACGCAAAAGCTACGCAAAAGCTACGCAAAAGCTACGCAAAAGCTACGCAAAAGCTACGCAAAAGCTACGCAAAAGCTACGCAAAAGCTACGCAAAAGCTACGCAAAAGCTACGCAAAAGCTACGCAAAAGCTACGCAAAAGCTACGCAAAAGCTACGCAAAAGCTACGCAAAAGCTACGCAAAAGCTACGCAAAAGCTACGCAAAAGCTACGCAAAAGCTACGCAAAAGCTACGCAAAAGCTACGCAAAAGCTACGCAAAAGCTACGCAAAAGCTACGCAAAAGCTACGCAAAAGCTACGCAAAAGCTACGCAAAAGCTACGCAAAAGCTACGCAAAAGCTACGCAAAAGCTACGCAAAAGCTACGCAAAAGCTACGCAAAAGCTACGCAAAAGCTACGCAAAAGCTACGCAAAAGCTACGCAAAAGCTACGCAAAAGCTACGCAAAAGCTACGCAAAAGCTACGCAAAAGCTATATGCAAACGCTAAGCAAAAGCTAGGCAAAGCTACGTGAGCATGGCGAAAAACAAAAACAAGGCGAACCAGAGAGCTAAGCGAAGAGCTAGGCTACGCTAACGAGAGCTAAGGTAGGGTAAGGGTAAGCAATGCGAAGCCAAGCCGAGCTAAGGAAAGCAAAGCGAAGCAAAACTATCGTGAGAGAACCAGTGCAAAGCACACAAGACCACAGAAAGAAAAAACAAAACAAAGCGAAGCGAAGCTGAGCTAAGCAGACAATTACTATACGCACGCCAGACCAGGCGAGACTGGGCTATAAGCCACCGAAACCAAGCCAACAGAAACAAGACACGGAGGGAACGGACGAGGGAAGGTTTCCGGCACGCCCACCGCTACCCGCTAATAATCGTAGCTACCGTAGCTGGCCTCGACGAGGGGGGGAAAAATACTAACAATGTGGTGCCAAACCTACCAATAGCAGCGCGACGCCCGTCCCGTACACCACCCCCCAGCGACGCCCAAAACACAAAAACAAAACGAGGTCGATAACTAAAAAGGAAAAGGAGGAGCCCTTTCGCTGCTCCCCCCCCTCCCCCCACTGGGCAAAGGGTGTGGGGGTGGATGGATGGGTCGGTAGGTCGGTCGGTCGGTCGGTGGGTCGGTGAGTCGGTGGGTGGGTGGATGGGTGGGCGGGTGGGGCCGGTGGGCGTTGGGGGGTGGGCACCGAACGCGGTGCATGTGAGAGGCGTGGGATAGTAAAACCGGACGCGAGGGTCCCGAGAGGCAAGCAAGACTTGTCGGAGAGAATGGGATTCCCGCGCTCTTAATTACTCCAAACGTCTGCTTGACACAGCATTTATGGGAGGCAGGTGCTATCGCTGCGAACAGCTACAGGGGGGGACAACAACGGAATAAGAAATAACCTGTACAAGGGTGTGCAAAATGTGCCTCCCACAAACAAAAAATAAACAAAAAAGAGGCACGTTTCACCCCAAGTAGCCTGCAAATATGAGTATCAACGACTTAATCGGTCCAACTCACAGCTGGCGTAATGCTGTAGTAGTAAACAAACAAACGAAAAATACAACTCCAAAGCACGGAAACACAACTCACTTTCCGAAATCCCCCCCATGGATGTCCGGGATGGCCTTCTCCGACATTAACACGTTGTCTAGCACCCAGAATTGCAACGCGTTGAGTATCCTGCGGGAATTGATACGGGAGAGGGCGCAAGGACCCAGCCACACAGCGTTAGCATATGGTACAGCAGTAGGGGTCCCCCAACAAGGCGGTGGTGTGCCAGAGACAGCAATATGACCGCCTTATATCGGGATACCGCCTTATTGGGGGACCTCAACGGTACCTGGTACAACGGCACTCCGGAAGCACGCCCATACACCCATTCCCCATTTTCTATACTATGCCCTACAGCAGTAGCTAAGTGTGTGTTGGAGAACATTCCCCAATTTCTATACTTTATCCTACATGTTAATTTGTGTTGACGTCGTAGAGCATTCCACAATCTCGATTCTGTATCCAACATGTTAATTTGAGTTAGTAAAGCATCCCCCATTTCCTGTATTTTATCCTAGGTGGTGTGAATCTGTGTTGACAGAGGGCATTCTCGAATTGCTATGTATTTATACTGCGTCCTACTGCTGTAGATGTTCATTCATGTTGCAGTAAAGCATTCCTCGATCTCTATAACTTACTGGATGTACTTTTTGTGTTAACGTAAAGACGGCCCCCCACAACCCGCATTGCTCTGTCTCCCTTCTATCACCGAGAGCAGATACTACGTAGGAGACCGGTCAAGGCCTCTTTCATCCTTAACATACTAGTTTTAGTGTGGGGGCTGTCAGTCAAGCGGTCAAACCACGGTCTCCTATGGTAGACGCGTCAAAACCTCTTTAGGCCTTAACATACCCGTTTCAGTGTAGGGGCGGTCAGTCAAGCGGTCAACCCGCGGTCTCCTATGATAGACGCGTCAAAGCCTCTTTGGGCCTTAATATACCAGTTTTAGTGTAGGGAAGCGGTCAGTCAAGCGATCAAACCGCGGTCTCTAATATTATTCTATACTTAATAGAATAAGCGTATTTGCTCACCAAGGGCAGATAATCATAACGATCGTTAGCTCAAGCTCCGGGTAGGCTGCCACCGGCGAGAATAGGGTCTTGGCGAGGGATGAGAGGACCTCATCCATGGTGATGACGATGGTTGTCGTTACCGCCTTGCAGATGACAAGGATAACCATGTACGCTAACAGCTGGGTGCGGTATACGGAAAAGAGCGGCGGGGTTCCGTAGTCCCCTGTCACCTGCGGGCAGGCGAGTTAAACGCAAGAATTGCAAGCAATCAAGAAAATAAGCCAAGAGACGAAGATGATTAAAAAAGCGAGCAAGGCAGCGAGAGGACGAGAAAACAAGCGCGCTTTGTATACGTATATAGCTCTAAGCAATGGAAACCAATCAATCAATCCATCAATCAAGCAAGCAAGCAATCAATCCACCAACCAATCAATCAACCAATCAACCAATCAATCAATCAATCAATCAATCAATCAACCAATCAATCAATTAACCAATCAATCAATCAATCAAGCCAGCAAGCCAGCGAGCAAGCAAGCAAGCAAGCCAGCAAGCAAGCAAGGGGTTTTCGACTGACCTGGAGGCTGCTGATGCCGAACCGCCTGGCGGTGAGCTCCTGCACTCTCACGAAGCACCAGATCATGAACGTTCCGATCGCGATGTCCAACAAAAAATTAACGAAGTACATGGCGCACTCGTCCGAATCCGATACCCCGCCACCCTGTTCGTACGTTACAAAGCACACACACACAAGCAGCCGCAAGCCGAACACCGAGCGCCACCAACGTCACACCCACAAGAGCAAAGGAGCACAGGAGCACGACCACGAGCAGGAGCAGGAGCACGAGCATGAGCAGGAACGCAGGGCGATCGGGGGGGAGGGGGGCACGATGGCCGAGGCAGGGGAAGGGGGGGGAGCACAATAATTGAGGTGGGGGGAAAGGCCGGTAGGAAGCACATGGGCGCGGGGGGGGGGGGGGGGGGGGGACCATCCAGTGACGTCTGGGGTCAGGGGAGGTATACTCATGGCATGCATGGACGTAGTCGTATGACCATAGACCCTCACATCTCTACAACGACGGGACGGAGCACGTCGGGTTTTCACCGACCAGGCAGGCATTGCTTGCACCAAGCGCGAAGTGCCATGAGGAGTTGGGCGAGTCGCACGAAGTCTGAGCTGCATCCCACTACAGTTAAGGGCGGTGGGGGGGGGTATAGGTCTTGGCCCCGCTTCGACAAGTTGGCTTTTAACACTATACTAAAACCGACCGTCTGAGAAATTTATCGGAGAAAATATGTCATGAGGATTTCTTAATACTAATATTCAATAGTGGGGACTATAACATCAAGCGTATCACCGAAAAACACCTGGAAGGATATTAGAGTGGGAACATTCTTGCACGAGTATAGCAACTGAACCCAAACTTGGCTACGCCACAAAAAATACAAATACTTCAACACCTCGGACAGAGCATCGATCCCCACTTGACGATCTAGATCTTTCAAGGCAGCTATATTCCTGATCTGTATGATCTGTATGATCTGTATTATTTGTATGATCTGTATGATCTGTATGATCTGTATGACCTTAACTCATGTTGCCGGGTGGGACCTGTATAGTCTACATGATCTACTCTAGGACATGTTTCCTTCGTTGGATCCGCGCTATGCAGATCCTGCACAACTCCTCACAAGAGCAGCTGGTGAACTACATGATCTAGAGCTGGTGAACTAGATGATGTAGAGCTGGTGAACTAGATGATGTAGAGGATCTATCTTTAGATAGACAGATCATGATCTCTCCGCGGTGTGAATACTTACGAGTACTCGTACACCTCTCGACATGCGAGGTATACTATTAATAGAAAAAAAACCTGGTATGACACTGCAGTATGATAGGTAGGACTCACCTCCTGAATGGAGAGGATGATATTCCACACATGGATGAACAATGCTCCGAACCCCTGCTTGGAGACGTCGTACATCCACACCATGAGGTCTCGCTTCACTGGGGCCCGCCATCGTTTTAACTGAAGCGGCAGATGATACGCCGCGTTCCGTTACGTCCCGCCACGTCACATAACACAACAACAAATACAACAAGGGATAGGGGGCACCGTCGCAATCAAAGCGTTTGTTTTGGTTCGGTTCGGATGCATCGCAAATAGTTTCTTCCTGTATAATTCGGTTTGATTTGGTTTGGCGTCGTTTGGTTGAGCTCGGTTCGGATTCGGGTCAGTACTGCTGTAGGATTTTTTTTACGTCGGATAAAATTATCGCACCGAACTGCCGTACTGAACCCAACCATATGATATGTACAAATGTCATATTAGAACCGAACCGATCCGAGAGGCTCTCCACAAAACCGAATCGAACCGAACCGAACCGTAGGAACAAACAAGGTGTACATAAAGAAGTTCAGATCCATCGACGGGTGGAAACACACCGCAATCCTATCATACGGCCCCGGAACCGATCCGTCCGTACTCGTAGGCATGTCCAGGCGACGGTTCCGAAACGAACCGATCCGTCACTTTTTTCGAAAGCACAAAAACATACCGAATCGAAACCGAATCGACTCCAATCGTAGGAACATCCAGGGAGAAAGAACCGAACAACGGCGGTGCGGTTGGGAACCGTACGAACCCTTGAGTAAATTCCATGTCTCGAATTTCATATTTACGCTGTGGTAATTTCGTAATTTCCTTGCGGTATGTATGAAATATGTATGATACATACCAACAGAGAACCCTTTCTTTCGTTGGACTCTCTCAATCTTGTTTTCGAGTTCACCGCATCGGTATATCAGTATTTCAGTAGTATTGTAATCTTCGACTATTAATATACACGTAGACGCAACGCTTTTTATTTTCTTGTTTCTTTTGCTTTTTTTTTTACTCTCTTTCAACGCATCTGGATTGCTAGCATATATATGTCGTGCTTGTCATACAGCACAGGACGCCTAATAAGAAGCAGGGAATCTGGTCCAGGCTGGATTTCTTATTTGAGAGAGGGTGATTTCTACACCAATTCCAAGATAACGAATCCCGAATTTCTTATTTTCTTCTAAATCTCAGTCTGGCTTTCTTATCAGCCTGTTTCTTATTAGGTGTCCTGTACTGCTGTATATGGCTTTGGATCGTCTACTCCCACGGACTCTGTCCATGTACGAAATAATAGGATCTCTGTCGTGGTTTTGATACTACATAATTTGTACCTCTCTAGTATGGAGAATCAGCACGGACGCTGGGTGTGCTGGATGTCAACGGGTAGAAAGAACGATTAATGAAGAACACACACAAGAGGACGCAAAGCCAACACTCCAACACGTGTACGAATATCATTGGTCTTCCACCACGTGGAATGCCAACAGCAGTATACGGGGAGTACCATTGCTGTATTATGTACCACCATGCATATACCATCATGATACTACGAATATACTTCCAAGTATACTCGCTACGGTATGTTGTACCCTCGTACGAACCTCGTACCCAGTTATACTCAGTACTCAGTACGTATGTACAGTAGTAGTACTGTTACTGCTGTATATTGCTGTACTCGTACACGATGCTTGGAACACCAATACAAAACCTTTGCCAGTGCAAGCAGCCCATTTTCACCAAAAAGTATGTACCTGGTACTCGTATGTACGATATACCAAGTGGGTACCAGGTACCAGGTACGTACACTGCTGCTGCTGCAGATGTGTATCCCCTTGGACCCCCAAGGGTACTACGTAGCATACGTACGAGTATAGCATACATACTTCTGTATGAGTGGAAAACGAGTGGAAGTGTAGGATAAATTTCGGGGCAAGAGCTGGTGGTGTCGTCTGTCGTCCGTCGTCTGTTGCGGGAACGCTTCCATTCGCCCAAAACAAACTACCTGGCACTACTGATAACTATTAATACAGGTCTTAATACGAAGCCGCCATCGATTTTGCAAGCTTGAACCTCTGTCCGACGTCGACTCGAGAGGGACGCACACGTTATCTAATCGGGATACGACTATCATAGCAGTGTACCCGTGCTGCAGGCATGCCTATTTCTTCGATAACAACGTCCTGCATCACATAAAGAACTCCGCAATGGTCTATTAATAGTCTAGACCAGACCCCCTTTTGCTCGGCAATCAACCCTAACGTGACGCTGCCTGCCTCCCGGTCTCGGAATATAAGAAGCTTGTGTACGATACTGCTGCTGTATGAGGCTCATACCGTAGTCTGGTAGACTTCGTTGGGAGAGTAACTTATTCATAACGTCAAAATAAAATTATACGAACAATATGGGCAACAACAAAAAAGTGGGAAACATCAGGCGCCCAGTCCTCGGCGCTCCACGCGTATGATAGAATAGTCCAGCGAGCTTCACAGGCAGAGGTTCCAGTCGTTCTGTTTTGTGCGGAAGCGGAGCCTCAAAGGCATCAGAGTTGCTTCCGCCCGGGGTCGGGAGGATGACTCGCTCGGTAAGAGGCTGTTTGGTATACTCCGTAGAGCAGCGGAGCAGCCGTGTTTCCATACGTACTGACTTATACACAGGGGGGCCGAATCGACGGGAAAAAAAGAGAAGATGAGAAGAAAAACCAGCTATACAGACTACGAAACAACAAGTCTCACCACCAGCCCAGCGAGCGCAGCGAACCCAAGAATCAGCTGCAAGGCGTAGGCGTAGTTCTCCGATATGAGGTGGCAACCTCCCGCGTCCGCCTCAACCGCGCCGTAAGGCGTAGGGGCAGCCATCTGGTGTTCACTGCTGCCTCACCTGACCCATCAAACTCTGGAAGTAAACCGCTCAATACATCCCTTCATTTTTTTATGAACTCCCGGTGAACCAACTCCATGCAAACATAAACGCACGTGCACGTAGCGGCCTAGCCCAACGTATAGGGGCTCCGGCGCTCGAACCAATTGTGATCCATGGATACAGCTGAGGCTGTGGGCCCCGGTGGCCCGGCGTCGACAGCAACCGCGGCTGTGTCCGACGAATCCCCGAAGGAACCTCCACCCAGGTCTCCGGAACCCCGCGACGCCTCTCTAGTGGTAACTGAAGACGGAAAACAACCCACTGCTAAGAAGGCCACTGCTGTTGCTGCTGCTGCTGCTGTTGCGCCGACAGCTCTGTCAACTCCGACACCGCCGCATTGCCTCGGTGCTCGAGGATACGACCGCGGGTACTTCGATGTCGGCTCCTTCTTCGTCTTCCACCAGGAGCCGCCAGCGTCGGGGCCGAACGGGGCAGCGGCAGACACCCCACGGAGCGTGGATTCGGAGCTACTTGCTCCTCCTCCTGCGGGCACCGAATCGTCCCACGCCGACAGCCCACCCTCCCCTCTGGGGTATGATTTTTTAGACGGACTCAAAGTCAAGCCCTCCGAGCACCGGGGCAAGGCAGTGGAGGGGGAGGGGTTGGAGGAGGCTGTGGCGGCATTCGTGGAGTTGCAGCGGCAGGTACGGGCTCAGCGGTTAGAGGTAGTAGTCTGTATGCCTGCCGTTTTTACCCGTCCAAATGGGCTCCAACGCCTGTTGGCGTCAGCGCCAAGCACAGCAAACAAGAAACCTCCATGAAGCGGTGATGTGACGATATGTCAGCTTCTTCAGTACCTGGTGTATGTCTCAGCATGTCAGCTGTCAGTAGCAAATCCGAAACGCGTTACTGCACCAGTGCGAGGCAGCAGGTACTCGTAGAGATACAGACTACCCATTATATCATACGTGTTTTGCATATGATACGTACCACATCAAACACCCGTAATGCTGTATCTACATGGTGGTTGGACGTATTTTCGCTGCTCATGCATGTGCATCGTCGTTCCCCGACGGCTGCTTCCAGCCTACAATAAAGTACCAGGTGAAAGCAGGTGAAAGAGGGGATATCATGAGGAGTTGGATTGAAACGTTTAGTACCCACAGGTTGGTCTGCCGCTCTCCCTCCTCTTTGCGCTCTCGAGACTGGAGACTGGAGACGCACGGGTGGGTCCCGTCGTAAATCCTGCCGCTGCCCGCTGCCCCTGTCTGTACGAGTACGAGTAGTGCGAGCGGACTTGCGGGTAACCAAAATATAAACACCAGTAGTATCACAAACCCTATATACGAGTACTCGTAGTACGAGTATATACGTACAACAGCAATTTCACTCATCGGACAGATCCGATAGATCATTCCCGCTTCATGATCTAGATCTTTCAGGGCAGGTATACTCCTGATCTGTATGTTCTGTATGATCTAGGTCAAGTTTCCGGTTGGGAACCGTATAACCTGCATGATCTAGGACATGTTTTAGTGTTGGATCTGTACTTACACAGATCCTGCACAATATATCATAACGGCTGGTTAGGATCTATGATATACTGCTGTAGATCGTCAACGTACAGCAGATTGTGATATGTCCCACGTGTGAACAGCTGTGAAGCAGTTACAGAGTAGAGTTCAGTTGTAACAAGTCCGTTTATAGAATAAGATGCGCGCGGGAAATCTAACGACCCGCGCCCCGTGTCTCGAAAGCGCGCTAGAAAGCTACGTAAGCCCAGCCGGGCGGGAGGCGGGAGAGTGAATGTATAATACATGCACGCGTCGATTGCGCCCCCCTACGCAACAACAGCAGTATTCATGTGTGTGTTCTATAGTCCCGCGTGATAACATTATCGTCGTACAGCAGTATTATCATGTACTCGGAGTAATTTTCACAGAAGCTACTTCGTAGTTGGTATTTCGTACGAACATACAAATATTGTTTTTTTTTGCTGTACCAAAGGTGTTTCATGCACAGATACAGCCGTGCCCCGTGGTACCTGTGTCTCGATGCCTGGTACCATACGCACATACGTACTGATTCGGTGTACGAGTACCACTGGCATATCTCGCTGAAAAGCGATGGCGAAGGGCGAGTCACAGCCAGCCTTCAAACAATGCCAAAGCCATATGATACGTATACTTCGGAATATACATACCTGGTATTTAGCAGGTACAGCAACGGCCCCTATTTCTAATAGTGCCGATATGCGCCAGCCAACAATACCGGCACCATCGCGGCAGCCGGTTCTACTACGCACTCCGCTCACTATGCCACGCTGGTTAATCCCGTACGTATGTGCCAAGCGTTTTCACAGGCACTATAGTGGGCAGCCGGCACTATTCGATCGGCACTATAGAGGGACCACCGCTGTCTACTACTGTAGCTGGTATCAGATAGCAAGATAAATACGGGTATACTATTTATGTACCGATTTATATTCGCTCGTCGTTTCGTACGTATATAGTATATAGCCCTTCCGTTTTTAGTATTTTGTTTGTTGGGCGAAAAACGCTTCAATTTTTCAAAGGCTGGGCGGCCTTTCGTTTTTTGAGCTGCTCAAAACGCCATCGGATTTTTCCTTGCGTCACCCCACTATCATATTATATATGTATATGTCCGAATGCCGCCTAAGGGGAGCCTTGTGTTTTTTTTCAGGTACTCAATACTCAATACGATACAGCAGTGGAGGCCCCGATAGTATAGCGTTGCATAGTGTCATACGTACCTGGTAGGCATTTAATGCCAATATTCAATATTCAGGGCATTTAATGCCAGTATTTAGGGCATTTATTGCCAATCCGATATAGCGGGTGTTGAAGCGGCCTCAATCAATAGCGGTTCCACCCGCTATATCGGGACAGACGCTAAACGTGCGGAACAACAGCAGCTTCTTGCACAAAACTACCTTGATAGTGTCACATGTGTCCTATATTGTCAAGTAGTACGTAAAGTAGTATTACGGAGGACCATAGTAAATAGGACCAAATACGTTGAGTAAAAATGGGTAAATATATAGGTTTTAGTGTATACCGTAGGTCCTAATTGCTATGGTCCCCCGTAATGATACGTACTCTTTACCAGTACGTACTGAATATGTAACACTGCTGTAGTGAAGGAGGATAATGCTCTTTCAGATAGCGCGATCGTATACAGCAGATTTAGATCTTGTGTCGCTGGAGCCCTCTGTGCTTCCTCCAAACTTAGGTTGAATACGATGCCTCGACGCTGACCGTATGGAATTGTGGTGCTCGTAGCACCCGCGCACCGAGATGGAGCGAACGTCTAATTAACATTGGGGTCGAAGGCAGTTGTCTCGCGAGAGATATACGCCGTACGTGTCCTTTTGCTCTTAGCGATCCACTACCGTATACAAGTATACAACATACATACTACCGTATATATAACATTGTGTACAACACTTGAGGTAACACATCGGACGAGTTTTCAAGCTAATCGGACGAGTTTTCAAGCTAATTTTCTTGACAACGGGGAGGGTGTAAACGCCTACTACATACAGTATTACGGGGGGGCATTGAATAAATAGGACCAAATAATGTTGGTAAAAAAAAATAGGTAAATACAAGGATCGGACAGGGCCGCCTATCGGCGGCCCCGCCCTCCATAAAAGTTGGAGAGTGAAGATAAAAGAGTAAATCGAGAAGTGATGGCGGTAACAAGAGGTGGAGGTTTCCGCAGGGAATGAAGTAAAACTTGAAAAGTGGAAACGCAATGACAGCAGTCGTCTCACAGTAAAAATACGTAAATACCAGGTACCCGGAAGATAAGGACCGTTTGCATATTAACATGTAATTGAAATGGTGCTTATATTTAGGGTCAGAGTTGTATGTTGATACTGCTGTGCATACATACAACAGTATATAGGTGGATGGTCGTATATCACTCTGAAGACGTACGTACCCAGGTGCGTAAAATGGTTGAATAGAGTTGTTGGAAGAAAATGAACTTTTAATAATATGATTACCAAAACCATCTTAAAAATTCGGATAGGGGGGTGGCATTGAGGCTGACTGCTGCTGCTGCTGCTGCTTCTGCTGCTGCGGTGCTCTTGTTTGATTTTTGAAGGAAAACGTGATGGCCTAGAGGAAGTAGAGGCTGTTCCTGCTGCTGCAGGCAAGCGCCAGGGATCAGGGTCCACGGAGACGAAACTACTGCTCTGCTGCTGGCATGATTGTAGTCGGGTGCTAGTTCTGCCGTTGTCTGGGTACACGCAAGCACGGCAAACCTGTGCCTCTGGCCTCCCTGGGTAGAGGAGGGTACACACAGCACACACACGTAGAGGGACACAGACAGGATAAACAGGCTGCGTCGCCCCCTGACCTTCTACCCTCTCACGGCGATAGAGCGCACGCTCCTACGCAACTAGCTACACACCACAGCGGGGGTACACCACCACACCAGCATGGTCAAGGAGCTGCGCAGCAAGCGTCTCTCTCTATCTCGCACGCGCACCTCTCTCTCCTCTGCTCTCAGCAAGATGTGGTATAATGGTACGCGGGGGGTTTCATTTTTTTTGCGATTGTCCGCCACGCCGGGGAGAGAGCGAGCCGTCCTCGGGAGGGCTTCGCAAGCCCCCCGCTCGCTGAGTTCGACGCAGGCGCCCGCTCGTTCGCCCGAGACACCGAGGGCTAATGTGTGGGAAGGGCGCGGCACGCTCGCGCGGTGGTCGCCGGCTCGGCGGCGGACGGTAGACCAAGATTTGTGAAGTGTACCGGATTCAGAGTAGGGTCAATTGGCCCGCTTCACGCTCAGCGCTCCATCGTAATAATAGTTACCCATATATACTGGTATTCATAGGTTTTTGTGTCTATCGCAGGTCCTATTTATTATGGTCCCCCGTCACACTAGCGATGCGCCTACGAAAAGGTTTCGACGATAATCGTTTCCAAAACCACCGTTTTTGTTTGTGCGTGCCGCCCTGAGACATGTTTTGGAAAAAAAATCGGCTCGAAAACTCACCCCAGTGATTGTACGATCATACCACTTGATTACAATATACGGTATGTATGTCCCAGAACTCCCAAAACCTAGACCTTACCAACACCAACACCTACACCTATGGTGGGATCGAAGAAGCCAAGGAAAGCCTCCCCGCCAAGAGCCACGCTCATGACGACGGCGAGGACATGGTTCCTCGAGACCCCACCCCGCGCGGCCGCTTGTCGGGGGCGGCTTCCACCATCACCCTGAGCTGTATAAATGGACCAACTCCAAGCTCCAGAAGATTGTGAAGCACGAGCTGGGTCTCCTGGGGTCGGGGGCCATGCCATGCGGCTGTCTCCGCAGACAGAGGTCTTGATCGACAGGCTATGTATAGGATGTGCACGCATGCCGCAACCACCTCGTACACCCAGCGGCTGAGGTCGTTTGGCGCTCGTAACACCCCGCGCGCAGCGACAGAGGGAAGGTCTAACCAACACGATCAAAATAGATTATTTTTTTTCCGTTTGTTTTACGTTTATGTATACTCGTATCGTAGCATCCGTCACCTGCGTGAAGTCCACTACTGCACTACCAGGTATTACGTCCAAGATAAAACGAAGAAAGTATTGTATATATGATGATGCACGTGTATACGTAACTGCTGTTTTTTTCTTTCAGTCGCTCGCCCGCAATAAAAAACGCCATCCTCTACCGAATACCTCCTCTCGGTGTATGCTTGTCATCTATTTTGAAAAAAAAACAGACAAAAAACTTACAGCTGTGAGATCACTTTTTCTCTCAAAACTCATCTTTGCGAGCTTGGTGTCACATTTGTGATAACCTCGAGCTTATCTACTACGCACGTGCATTATTGTATCTGTGCATGGTCCGAACAGGCGGATGTGATTGCCCAAGCGTTGAGTTGCGTTGATCCTTCGAAGGCGGCCGTGGCCGGGGCCGGGGAAAGCGCGGCGGCGCCGGCGCCGGCGGCAGTAGACAACGGGGTTGGTGGAGACAAGCAGCAGCAGCAGGAGCAGCAGGAGCAGCAGGAGCAGCAGCAGCGGCGAGAGCAGCAGCTAGAGCGGCAACGAGAGAAGCAGTGCCTCGCACTCTCTAACACGGACGATAACGAATCCCTTCAGGGGCTTGTGCGCTGCGGAGGGTGGCTATGGCTCGGCACGTTCGGGTTGCCGGCTGTCCCCTCTGGAGAGGTGGACCCGCAGGTGAGATAAGAGACGGGGGGGGCCGGGGGGGGAGGGGGGGGTGTACTCGATATTCATGCATGGCCGTAGTCGTATGACCATAGACCCTCGCATCCCCACAATGCCGGGACGGACCATGTCGGGTCTTCACCGACCAGGAGGGGAAGAGGGGGGTACTCATTTGTTGCTTGCCTTAGTCATTTAACCATTGACCACGCATGCATCCCTTTCGAGACGGGGCACCGTCCGTACTCCTAACAGAGACACCTCCAACATGTAGGAGTTCATTGCGTTGGGGAGCGGGGGGGGGGGGAGGGGGCGTACTCGTTGCCATGCATGGCCGTAGTCGTATGACCGTAAGACCCTCGCATCCCTACAAATTCCGGGACGGGGCATACTGGGTTTTGCCAACCAGGCAATACAATGCTTGCACCAAGCGCGAAGCGCCGTGAGGTGTTGGGCGAGTCACATGACGGGTGGGCTGCATCCTACTACATACAGTAAGAAAAGGGGGGGGGGGTGGAGGGTTTGCAGCATGATAGTGTTGCAACGGCTTATCCTTAGAAGTTCATGTGGTATTTGTGGAAGCATCGATGTGTGTCGTCATGGTTGGAGTACTTGTCTACAGTAGTGTTACGGGGGAACATAGTAATCAGGACCAACTATGCTTAGTAAACATACTGGAATATATCGGTTTTTGTGAATGTATTGGGTCCTGATTACTAATGACTGTATATGGTCCCCCGTAATAATTGCAAGTTACGATATATGTCCGAAAATATAAGGACCGTTTTGGTTACTGATACTGTAGAAATAAACAGACTTTCCTTACATTTCCGGACAGAGTACTTGGTCACATCGGCGACGGGGCGAATACATGCCTCCACCCTACCGGTACTCGTAGCGTGTCTGCGAGTGTGCAGTTGCTGTTGTTGTTATTGTTGTTGGTGGTGGTGGTGGTGGTGGTGGTGTTGGAGTTGGTGTTGTTGTTTTGTTGTTGCTGTAGTTGTTGCTGTTGTTGTTTCCACATTAACTCATCGCCCCAATGCAAGTCTGTGGTCACAGGACAGGTTCCATTAACTCTGGAGTGGAAATATTTCCTCAGGAGGAAGAATAAAAACGGGGAAAATAGTACACAAACTACGTATCTGAATCAAATCGTAGTGTGCTCTTGGGAATAGCCCCCACGTGTTTTACAGGATGCCGAGAGAAGCGCGCGATGTGCTCGACAAAGACCACAGGGGCCCAGGCTTGCCACTGCGCCGCCGCCGCCATGCAGCCATAGCCGCAATCCGTTTGCTCGTTTAGTTTGTGTGTTTGTGAATGTGCGTGTTGTGCGTGTGTTTGTTTGCTCGTGCGTTTGATTGTTGGTGTGTTTGTGCATGTTTGTGTATTGGTGGGTTTGTGCATGTTTGTTTATATATCCTCGGATGCTCAATCAAGCCCTCCTTCCCGCCGTCATGATGCCTTCTGCAACTCCCCGTCCTCGTCCGTCGCCCCCGCGTGCGTGCACATCAATCTCTCGGTGGCGATTGTTTCTTAGATGGTTGATCTCTGGCCGAGAAAGGTAGCGAGGTTCGCGCAAAGCAAAGTGTCCGTCATGCATCCCCTGGAGGGAAGCCCTGACGCCGTGGGACCGCTTGTCGCGCCACAGGAAGCGGGAAGCGGGAGTAAGACCCTGGAGGACGCTTGTGCAGCGTATGAGTCCATAGCCTGGGCCTTAGCGGAGCTCCGCCCGTACCTCCCGACCATTCCGGACCCCCCTACTCCGGTAACGGTTTCGGGGACGGTTTCAGCGACGGTATCGGGATCGGCTTCGCCGACGCCGAGCCAATCAGCGGCCAGCGATGAACAGCAGGATGCAGGGGGGGTAGTAGACAAGGAAGACGCCGCCACCACAGCTACCGCCGCGCCAGCAGGAGCAGGAACAGCCGCAGCAGGAGCCGCAGCAGGAGCAGGAGCAGCAGCAGCAGGCAATGGGAAGGCGTTGCCGGCGGCAGGCAAAGAGGAGAAGAAGCCAGCCGAGGAGGAGAAGGAGGAAGAGGAGGAGGAGGAGGCGGGGGAGGGAAGGGTACGGACATGGAAAATCACAAGAACAGAGGGGGAGGGGCTGACGACGTTGTAGGGAGAAGAAAACACGCCCTAGCGGTTGAAACTCCTCGAACGGTGCTTTTTCGGCTGGTGAGTTAGACGGGGGGTTTCACCCTCACGTGTTTCGTGCACTTTTCTAATATAATGGAGCCGTGCTACGGCAGATATTGGGGTTCGTTGCGCTTTTGACCCCAATTTTGACGCCCGGACGTGCTAAAGTTACGCGGAAACGACGGGGGGCGCCCCTTCGCCGGGATAAGGCTTCCAAGAAGCGGGAAGGCCGTGGAGGGGCGGCGGCGACGACATCCGGAAAAGGGCGGGCCACGAGAAAGAGACGCAGGGTCGAGAGGGCGAGCCGCAAGCGCTCTCCCCGGCAGGAAGAAGAGGAAGAGGAGGAGGAAGAGGAGGAGGAAGAGGAGGCGGCGGTGGAGAAGGGGGGGGGTGATAAGGCACAGGCTTCTTCGCGACAGAACGAGAAGGAGGAGGGGTGAGGGAGGGGGGAGGGAAGGAAGGCTGGCTGGGAGGGCGGCGGGCGGTGAAGGGGGAGAAGAAGAGGGGGGAGGGGGGGATGGTGGTGGGTTGGGAGGGGGAGAAATGACCGTCGAAGCGGTCCGGACGTCTCTCCTCAGGAATCGAGCGGACGAAGGCCCGAGCGCTGAGGTGGAGGAGTGGGAAGACATGGTGAGGAAGTTCATCGTGCACGTGGAGGGCCTCCCGCCCGGCACATCCCAGGAAGAGCTATCGCTCATGTTTGCGGCCGCCTTGGACCCTACCCTCGTGCGAATGCGGGCCGCGAATGCGTTGCTGATTAGCCTGGCGGAGGCGTGCGCGTCGCCGGGTCCGGGGGTACAAGAAGACGAAGACGGAGATGACGACGATGACGATGATGACGATGACAGTCAAGGGGCAGAGGGTGGTAGTGGTAGTGGCGGTGGTGGCGGCGGCAGCAGTGCCGGCGGTGGGGGTGGGAGTGCGGGTGGGGGTGGCGCAGTGGCCGGGGCTAACGGGGTCTTGAGCCCGACAGCGGCAAGAAAAAAACGGTTCAAGGTGCGTCTGAAGCTGGACGCGCCGGACGACGGGGAAGAGCCGCCCACCGCGTTGGTCCAAGGGTTGCTTAAGGCGGTCACCGCGGCCTCAACGGCGGTAGAGGCGGTCGCGAAAGCTGAGAGCTGTCTGGCCGCCGCGGGGGACACTCTGGGCGGCCTGCAAGAGCTCAGGGCGGACTACAAGCGCTCGCTGCCCCCCGGCCCGCGCGAGCCAATCCAGTACATTATCGCGGAGGAGCAGGCGAGGGTGGTCGGGTACTCCAAAGCGCACGAGACTATTGTCAGCCTGCGCCTTGATGGCCTCCGCGACGCCGGGGCGGCGGTCGGCGACGCTTATCGCGCCGCCAGCGTTGAGCCCGGTTGGAGTGGGGTGAGCCGCGAGGTAGATGCTCTGCTTGCTCGGTTCGTGGCGCATGCTGGGTTGCGGCTGCCCAACATGAGACCGGACGCGAACCTGTTGGGGCTTGACCTTGCCGCCGATAAACAGGAGGCCGCCACGGAAGGACCGCCGTGAGAGTTTTGGAAAGCTTTCGGCGCCCCACCAGTGCTGTGGTGATGTTGGTTTCGGCGAGCTGTAGGCGCGTGCGTATTCGGTGCTGTGGTGGTGATTTTGGTCGTTGAGAAGGACCTCGTTGGGGCGCATTGATTGGTGCTGTGGTGGTTTTGGTTTTCGAGGGCTCTTGTCGGTGCGCTTAGGTGCTGTGGTGGTCTTGAGTTTGGAAAAGCTCTCGGCGGCTCGCAACGTATCGGTGCTGTGATGGTTTTGGTATTGGCAAAAGTTTTGGCGGTGCGCAGACCATTGGTGTGGCTGTTGTGGTTTTGCTACTGCAAAACTGTTGTCGGTGCGCATCGGTGCTGTAATGATTTTTGGTTTTGGATTGATCTCAGCGCGCGTCGGTGCTGTTTTGTCTTTTTTAGGTACCGGGAAAAGCCCTTGGTGCGCATCGATGCTTGTGGTGGTCTTGGTGTTGGAAACCTCTCGGAGGCGCGTGCATTGGTGCTGTGGGGATTTATTGTTATCCGTCTTTTTTATTTTCGCTTGGTGGACTGTTTCGTGCGAATACCCTACCGACGAATATCCTACCAACGACGAGCAAAACAAAACCTAGCCCCCGGTATATTTCGGTGTGAGCACATGTTATATGAAGTAATCAGAACCAACGATGGACCCAAAAGCCATGTACCCCCCATGTTTTCACACGATATTTGGTCATGATTTGATTACTCTGTTCCCCGGAAATAGGAGACCGTTTTTTTGGGCGTGCGGAGGCTTTTTTTGGCCATAGTATTCTAGTTTGTTGGCCTTTTTTGGCCTTAATATTATAGCTCTAGTGTAGCGGGCGGTCATCCAAGGGGTCTCCTATATACCTGGTAGCGTGCGTCTTTGGTTAACGTGGGCGGGGGCGGGGGGCTGGCTGGTAGAAGGCCGAGAACACGTGCTGCTGTTGTACCATTACTACATATAGACGGTAGACGTACCGGCTCTATCTCACTGGCTCTTTTTCACAGGCTCTATTTCACTGGATCTATTTCCCGACTTGACGTTCCCACCCCTATATAGGGCGAGTGCCGCGCCGGACTTGACGCGCACGAACGAACGCGGTCGTTAGGATAGAGAACGTTCTTGGAATATTCCACTCATCGGACAGATCAGATAGATCCCCCAGTTCATGATCTAGACCTGTCCGGCGCAGCACATGTTGGTGCCGGGTGGGATCTATATGGTGTCATACGGCTCTTATACCGGGAGCTATATGATCTATAGATGAACTGGGATCTAGATGAACTGAGATCTAGATGATCTAGATGGTGATGATGACCCAGATTATCTAGATTATATAGATCGTGATCTGTGGAATGTATGGAAGGATTCGATGTGAGGGCATTGAAGCTCGCTACGATAAGCCGTCACTCGTTTGAGAACGTTTAAGAGGACGCCTGGAGTGGGATGTAGGGTGTAGGGGTCAGACCGACAGACCAAAAACAGATTCCACGTCGAAAAAACTCTTGAAACACTGGGGAATTTTGGACGAAAAATTACCGACGAAACGCGACCGGTCGAACGAAAATTACCGACGATAATTACCGACGATAATGTGACAGTTGGCCATGTTGATAGAAGCATGGATGGGAGGGCGTTGACGGTCGCTAAGGTAGACGAATCTATATGAGGACGAAAAAAGCGAATGGTGATTGAAGTCTTGCTGTAAGATACTATAGTAGTAGCAGTAGTTTTTGTTTTTTCTCTTTTTAATAAAAAAGCGTGTGTATGTAGTGGAGTGAGGGCCGTCAATCGGTCACGGGTCGAGAAAAACGTACGTGTACAATATGATGCGAGTAGTCAGCGTTGTGGACGAGTTATAGGCCTTGGTAGTGGCGGAATGCGTAGCCGGAGTAGATAGACTCCTTCCTACCTGGTACCTGAGAAGCCCAGTCGGGTCTTGCCATGGGAGGGGCTTTGTCACGCAGGTTCCACAGCTGGGACAGATCACTGTGGCAGATCACCGACAGATCATTCCCACTTCATGATCAATAAGCAGTAGACCTTTCAAGGCAGATATATTCCCGATCTTGCATTATTTAGATTATGTTGCCGGGTGGGACCCGTATGATCCGCATGACCTATAGCGCGAATGTTTCGTACGTTGGGTCTGTACTGTACAGCTCCTGCGGAACCTCTCACGTCAAGTGGGGAACTAGATGATCTAGATGATCTACAGGTAGATCATGATCTGTGCGACGTGTAAAAGGTGCTCGCGAGGCCGCCGTTGCCGATGACGTTCAAAGCGAGGGATCATGGTAGTCACCCTGTACCAGTTTGGCGGGTAATATTATCACCGTTTCTAGTCTGGCGTGAACATGAAACGGGCATTACATTTACGGCCAAGGTGGTACGAGCCAGTCAGTGTACGAGTATCCCCTTTTGGCCAGTAACATTATCACCGTTTACAGTCTGGTGTGAACATGAAACGGGCATTTTATTTGCGGCCAGAATCGTACGTTGTATCCTTAAGAGGGAAAACGTGACGAGACAGAATAACTATCGATTTCAGCAGAGAATCCGCCGACCGGACCACGCAAGCCTGTCTTTTTTTCCTCTCTTTTTTAATCGTCGCTACTTTTTTGTTCCTCCAGCTCGACGGACTCGTATATATAGGAAGGAGGGTTTCCCCTCAACGGCCGGCCTTCTTCTGGACAAGCCGTTGTCACATGTGCCGAATTTCCCCTTCCCCCCTGCCCCCCCCCCGGTACGTACACGCCTTTATTTGTTTTTTTCGCGCAGAGGGTTTCCATTCAGCATTCCCGCTGCTCGTCGATGCTGGGCTATGTAGGCGATGATGGTAACATCATTGGTGTCCCAACGAAAGAAGATACACGAACGACACTATAGTACAGATCTAACCGAGGAAACATGCGCTAGATCATGCAGATTATACGGGTCCCACCCAGAAACATGAGCTGTAGATCATACAGATCATACAGATAATACAAGATGGCGAATAGATCTGCGGAAGGTCTAGATCATCAAGTGGGAATGATCTATCTGATCGGTATGATCTGTATATTTTAGATCTGCCCGAGATGACTTTCACACTTAAGCAGTACGAGTACACTGGGGGGCAGCAGGGCGACGCGTATCGTTGCCTCTGCTCTACCAGCACAGTTTAAAGACGGTTGACTTCGGTAAGACCTCATGCATAGATATCTTGCTTGTTTAGTGGTGGCAATATTACTTACCACTATGTATGGCCTCTGCCGGGAATATAATACCTTTCCTTCTGGACTCTGATGGGACCATCAAACGTGCTTATATCCCAGCTCAGGGTGGTACATACATACCTGCATCGCAAAAAGGGTTTATAATTGCGCTCACTTTTTGGGGAACGAACTACTTGGAAATAGTGCGGGATTTGTTTTGGTTACGCGGTATTGGGTGCCCAGGAGGCAGGCGCCTGGTCGAGTTGTGCACATTTTATGCCTCTGCTGAAAAATGCCATATACGGCTGTGAGGGGTGTTTTCTTTTTTATAGCGGGGGTAGGTCGGGGGACGGGGGGGGGGGGAGCGAATTTATGAATTGGCGCCAGCGTATACTATTTACATTGAGACGTACCAGGTGTATAGGTGTGGAGGGGGGGGGGTCCGGGCGGGTGGGGGGGGGTCAAGAGTAATCAATCCTACGGTGTTAAGGTTAGACTGGACAGCGACATATATATATACTTCGAAGTATATATGGATGGATGGATGGTGGTGCTGCCGATGCTGAGTTGTTTTGTTTACCGCGCGTTGTAGTCGAGGCGTTCGCGGGCTGTAGTGTAGTATGAAATACTAGCTGCCGCTCAACCATTCGCTCCACGAGCCGAGAGAAAAACTCTACGAGTACCAGGTACGAGTGTACCAACAATAATACGCGGATCGCCCGTCCCGACCCGTTTTGTTTTTATTCACGGGCTCGTCCATCCAGTCCCGATTTGTTTTGTGAAAGAAGCATGACGACGACAACCGCCGACACGAAGTGAACTACTCTTAGCTCGAGGTTTTCCAGCCGATCGCCCCCAATAAAAATGACCCCGCTTTGCTTTTGCTTTTGTTTTTTGTTCAAAATTGGTTCATTCAGACATACACAGACAAACACAACTGTTTTTTTTGTTCATGATTCATTCGTCTATCCAGACCTCAATTTAAGTTGTTGTTTTTTTCAAGATTCGTTCATCCAGAATCCAGAGACCACTTTTTGGTTAGTTTTCACGCCTCGTCCATCCAGACACCCACCACATGTCTTACTGGTTCACGGCAGGCCCTAATATTTGTCACACCCCACACAGATAATGATCTAGACCAGCATCTAGTTCCTCACCTGCCGTTGTGAGAGGTTGTTCAGGATCTGCACATAGTACAGATCCAACCCAGGAAACATGATGTGCCCATAGATCAAGCGGATTCTACGGGGGTCCCACCCGCGGCAAGATGGTGAGCTAAATCATACAAGATCGGGAATAGATCTGCCTTTTGAGGCAATATCTAGATCATCAAATGATCTATCTGTGTTGCGGCGGTTGTCTGGACATGACGGCGGATCAAATCGGGTTTCCGGTTGATGTTTGATGAGCATGAAAACGGGGATAATGACGAGCTGTCCCCGGGGGTACAAGCCTCCGTGAATGTAAAGCCACGATGGCTTGTGCACAGCTCGGATGGATCACTCTTGTTTTGCCCCAGATTTCTCGTGAGCTGGAAGGACCATCTATGGCGTCCGAGAGACCAGATGTACGACGGCCAGGCCACGGTCGATGCTCACCCAGATGGTAGTCTATGCGTATGAACTCAGTGTAAGCTTTGGCGTATCGTAATGGCGAACATGTGTATTAGGGGAACAGCATAGGGCAGAGGATGCTGTTCACACGGATGGTAATCGCAAATCGGTATATAAGGTTTTGGTAGGACATGAACATGGAGCCTGTACGTACCCACGGGGCGACAGGGCCTCCTCCACATTATGAATGATGCGTGCCAAGATAGAAACTGTAACATGGTGTCCAATCCGAGAATCGAACTCGGGTTGGGAAATTTCGATATAGTGATACTACGCGTATTGCTATGGGATCGTGGATATATATATCTGTTGATCACGATGCAGAGGATTTAACTCCCACCGCCATCTGCCATGACCCCGTCCCATGCCCAGCCCCTTTTCGGCCGTAGCCCGCGCAGCGCTCTTGACGTTTTAGGCATGGAAAGCCAGGACATTTTCGCGGAGAATCGCGACCAACACATGAGGGAAGTCAAGAGGGCGCTGATCGGGGGTGGAAAATGTTGAAAGACGATATGAAGGCGGGGCGGATGTGGGGTGGAGGGGTTGTCGCGGCGCACTCGGCGTGCTGAGAGGGGTTTGTCCTAAACGGGTAGACTGGCCGGGTTTTTCCCTCTCAGTCGGAAAGGTGTTCCATGGGGAAGAGCATTCCTCCCCTTACGTTGGTGTTTGCGGCGCATGTGAAATTTTGTGCGTACCGAGAGAGGTTTTTATCCTTGACGGAAAAACGTGGCCGGGTTTTTCCCTCTCAGTCTTGGTTGGCATAGCGCGTGCAAAGGATCCAACAAAAAGTGTGGCTCGTGTTGCGTTCGTTTTGCGACGCATGTGAAATCTGGTGCGACCTGCGAAGGGTTTTTCCTTGACGGAAAAACTTGGCCGGGTTTCCCTTCTCAGTCTTGGTTGGCATAGGGCGTGGCGGGAGTCTTAGAAAACAGGGATTCCCGTGGTACGTCAGTGTTGTGACGCATGTGAAATCCTGTGCGTACTGAGGAAGGCTTTTCCTTAACGGAGAAATGTGGCCGGGTTTTCCTTCCGCAGTCTTTGTTGATGTAGATAACCTTAGGTCCACCGCCAAGAGGATCGCGTGGCTGTCCTGTCCCTGTTCACCCAGCTGGGGAGGATATTGCGGCGGTTAACTGGACATGACGGCGGATCCAAGCCGGTTTCCGGTTGATGTTTGATGAGCATGAAAACGGGGATAATGACGAGCTGCCCCCGGGGGTACAAGCCTCCGTGAATGTAAAGCCACGATGGCTTGTGCACAGCTCGGATGGATCACTCCTATTTTGCCCCAGCTTTCTCGTGAGCTGGAAGGACCAGCTATGGCGTCCGAGAGACCAGATGTACGACGGCCAGGCCACGGTCGATGCTCACCCAGGTGGTAGTCTATACGTATGAACTCAGTGTAAGCTTTGGCCTATCGTAATGGCGGACATGTGTATTAGGGGAACAGCAGAGGGCAGAAGATGCTGTTCACGCGGTTGGTAATCGATATATAAGGTTTTGGTAGGACATGGACATGGGGTCTGTACGTACCCGCGCGGCGACAGGGCCTCTTCCACATTATGAATGATGCGTGCCAAGCTTAAAACTGTAACATCTGATCTATCTGATCTATCTGATCTGTCCGAGGTGCGCCATTAGTGCATACTACTGACGATTGATGCGAAATTTAATGATCGTGTATGTATGTGTGGTATTACCGCACCGCGTGAGCTATCGCGCAGGCAGTTATCACATCGGTGTTGTAAGGATTACCCTGGGCTGGGTAATTGATCGATATTTTACCTCCGTAGCTCAGTAGGTAACATCACCACATTAGACGCCGTCAAGGACACAGGTGCGAATCTCACTTCGAGCGCTTCTTGTTATGGTACTACTGGAATGATGTGCAAACGCCGGTAAATACCTGATATAAGGTATAAGAATAGCGTTGGTAGTACTTGGAAGGCTTATCTTAGATGGGAACCAGGGGTTCCCAGGTCCAGGGCGACCAAGCTTTCTGCTCTTTCAGTCGTTCATTGTGGGAAATGAATAAAGCTGCTCTTCTTTTATCTCTAAGCAAACAGCACACATGAGTACCAACGAGTACCTGTTCAATAGGCTGACCTAGCTAGGGATACTCTGTGTCCTTACCCCAATCACATCACACTTGGCGTCGACGGCAGGACTTTGGCCTTTGTTCGGTAAGCGTTGTACTCGATTTTTCCGTTTGTTTTTTTTTTCCTTCGAGTTTTTGTTCGAGCTTGCGTTTCCCCCGCTCACTCACGATGGAGGCTCACGAGGACGGAAGGTCTGCTCGCGCCGAGAGCTGCCAGATCTGGAGGCATTGCGAGCCCCCTTGCGTCGGGATCCCCGGTCGCGGCGGAACTTACCGCGTGCGGAGCGGGCTCCGTCTACCTCGCGGCGCTTCAGCTGGAAAATAAATTCCTCGGGGTTCAGCCAACAATGCACTGTGCCCTGACAGGAGCCGTGCGCCCGGCGAAGGTTGATGGCGTGCTTCATTATGATCCTGGCCACTCGCTGACCATCCCATGAGTTCGTGGCCATGTGACGCCGCGCCATGTCCACCGTGGTCATCGGGTCCTGGAACTCCTGCTGGAGGAGGCGAGCGCTGCTGAGCACGGCTGCCCTCCCTTCCTCTGGCAACCAAGTGTGGACTTCGTGGGCCATCCCGGCGATGCTACCACCCAGAAAGTCGCAGTCTCCAGACCTCCGAAAGGGCTCGTCGATTTGGACCGTGTCGGGGGAAGGCGTCTGGTTGCCAGAGGTCGTCCTCGAGCGAGCTGCCACGAATACACACACCCATTCAAACAGTGTAGACATAACTTCATGAACGAGAGCAGCCTTTTGAACGATGACCTCGGACAACTCGGTGATAATGGTGCCGCGTACAGGCGTTGGCAAGTTCGCACGACATGATGCTGCGACGAGGAAAACTCTTCGCCCTCGAACAACCACAACAACTACAAGAAAAACAAGCGTCGCTCCGGACACTCGCGTGGGCAGCACCATGGTCAGCAGAGCAAACAAACCGACGGCTACAAAACACACGCAGCAACAGGCTACCAGCAGGCCTGCTCTGACAAACACGGCGGTGTCCCGCCCTCGCCCCCTTCTTCCGCTCCTGCTTCCGACGCTGGAACCCGCTACGGTGTCACGCATAACTCGGGTGGAAACCCGAACGGACGCCAGGCAGGGCACCTTCCGCACTGGCAATTGACAGGTCGACGGTGGTACGGCCCCTCCCACATGTCGACCGCCGGCATTACCGGGAGAAACTATATATTAGTTTCACAAGATGCTCGTGTCCCAGCCTCGCCAGCGCACAGCGCCGGCCAGTCTCGATCGACCGCCGCTCTGCCTGGCGACCTTGCCCCCAGCACGTCAGCGACACAATCACATCTACGCCTGTGGCGAGCCCACCGACCTCCCTGCCGCCTCTTACAATTTTTCAAGGTCGCAAGCCCGCGACAGGAGCCTGCGCCCCGAGCGCCGCGCCCCTCAGCCAGGGCACGGAAGCCCGCGCAGTAAGCGCCGCCCAGCCCGCTACGGGAGCCTGCGCCTCGAGCACCGCTCTCCTCAGCCGGGGCACAGGAGCCCGCGCAGTAAACGCCGCTCCGCCGTTGACGAGAACCCGCGCTTCGAGCGCCGCTCCCCTCAACCACGGCACTAATCAGGCGACGGGAGCCTGCGCCTCGAGCGCCGCCCCCCCCAGCTTGGCAAGAGAGCCGGTGCGACTCGCGCCGCTCTCCAGAGCCACACGCCGCACAACGCCAAGAATGCTACGCCTGCGCGTCGCTCATTTCCGCGAGGGTGCTCCCCTCCTTCGCCTCCCGGCCATGCGGTGGCGGTCGGTTTGAAGTGCGGGAAGGCCAACACCGAAACCCCGAGATCTCGGTCAAAGCTCGACTCGGCGTTTCCTTGCAATAACGGAGGCCGCTCTACCCTTTTTTCTGTCAAGGAGGAGCCGATAAGATTTGCTACCTCGTCGCCCTTCCCCAGCAGATCTACAGGGGCAAAGGCCTCTCGAGTGGGCACTTTGCCACCCACCCTAGCCCCGTCTTTGAAATCATATTCTGGGTCTGCAGGCCCCCATTCGACGTCGCGCACGCTACCCCTCGTGCGCAATGCTCCTTCGGTTGCAATGGAGCAGGAAAAATCTGACACTGCTCGATGAGCCCGTGGTGACTCCACGGCCTCTGGTCAGGCCAACCGGACGGCATACCCGTTAAATTAGGAAGAATTGCAACTCTCGTCAAGCAGAACGGGCTCAGAGCCCCCTGCTCTCCTTGGCTCCCGAGAGAGACCATCGGGCGCAGTAAGAGAACCTTCTGGCCATTTTTCGCCTACGAGCGATGGTGTCACCGAGTCAGTATACGTGGGATCGGACTCGTCTCGTGCACCAGGGGCCCAGTATTCTCAGAGAAGTACACTGTCGCCCCCCCATACCGCAACTGCGGCCACCGGCGGCTCGGCACCGTCGGTCTTTGACCCTACTCTCGAGTATTCAATGTAGCAGGCGGTACTGTTCCGGTACCCCCCCTCCTAGTTTCACAGTGGCCCCCCTCGTCATTTGCCGTTGACGATGTTTCATATTTCTGCGCGGAACATTATATGATAGCTGAAGAGGCTCGACTTTTTCATGACCAAGACGCAGCGGAGCGGATTATGTCCTCGCCAGACCCACGCGAGCACAAACGCATCTGCCGAGGCGTGCGTAACTTCGACTGCGCTACCTGGGACCGCGTTCGGGAAGACGCCGTCCTTGCAGGCACTTTTGCCAAGTTCACACAGAACCCGGCTATGAAGCAGCATCGTTTGAGCACTGGCTCCAAGCTTTTGGCTGAAGCCAACCCTTTTGACACCGTTTGGGGCATCGGTCCCCGGGCGGACGACCCTGAGGCCCAAGATCCCTACCAGTGGCAAGGGAAAACTTGCTCGGGAAAGCTCTTTCCGCCGTTCGCGACACTATTCGCGCAAGCGAGGCCGGGTTGGCACACCCCACCTCCTCTCATCCATTTGTACTCCCACCTCGCACGACGGAATTCAGATCTCCACAGCGCGGCCTCGCCCGTTGGCGATGGCCCGTGCTTACCCAGGTCCTCCTTTGGAGTTTTCGACCTATTTTTCTGACGCGCCCGCTGATCACAGTTCCAATGTTCTGGCTGTTGCACCTGGTGTCGACCCCTCCCCCACGCTGTCAGGACACGGGCCTTGCCTCGTCGGGGGTACAACTACGTTCGACGACGCTCCTTTGAACGCTACAATCGACACTCACAGGACATTAAATGGTCGACACGGTGGCCCAGCTGGACCTGCTCTCGGCCGAGGCAAACTTCGTCACCTCGGGAGCGAAGGTCTTTCCTCTCATTGGAGTTACACACCTCGGACCTAGCGGCCTCCTCGGAGTCGCGCGCGACCCGACTCATGCGCGTCCAGCTGAACGCTTCACGACACGACTGCCGAGTCACCGGCCCTTCCTCCGGTCCACCTGCAGAACTCCCGGTCTCAGCCGTTACGGAGTTTCCTCTCGCAGCTGCGGTAGCCACAGCCTCGGCCTCGCCTTCCCTGATCGATCGCTTGAACCCGGATCATCACGCTTCGTTCCTGCGCGTCGGGTACGCCTACCGTCACACCTGCCAGTGGTTGCGTTGATTCTTCGTGAAATGTGACGCCTACGATAGTTTTGGCGCTGCGCTTGAGTAGGGGCAGCCGGACGACTTAGTCCCATTGCGTCTATCAACCTCGCTACCCTTGATTACGAGAGACACTGGACCCCTCTGGACTTGTAAGCTGGCAGCATCGTCTGGGCCATCAAGCGACTTAGAAGCTACCTTTGGGGTACGAAGTTCCTCATTTTTTCGGATCACAAGGCTGTCGAGAGTATCGGCAAAGTAGGAGACCATAACCCGTGCGTCCAGCGGTGGCTTGAGTTCCTCACCGCGTTTGACTTCATACTCAAGTACCGCAAAGGCAGCGCCAACGGAAATGCTGAGTTTCTGTCTGGCTTGCCGGAGCCAGCCACGGAACACGACCGCAGTGGATCTTGCAGCCTCACCCCTGCCGATGACGATGACATCTTCCTCATCCGAGCCTGCGGGCTCGTCACCCGTTCTTCACCAACCCCTGGTGTCGGCTTGGGTGGGCTGGTGCCCGGGCTCGATAGTGCTGTTTTGGGTGGGCTACCCTTCACCTCTTCGGATTTTCGCGATTTTCGCGCACACGGGCCACGTATGAGGATTGACGACCTGTCTGCTCCTTCGGGGAAATTTGACGCTCGTGTATCTGCTTCCGTCGCCACCGTCGATCGCTGTCCTGGCCGTGGGGAATTTTCACCCGCCGCCGATACCGCTTTCGCTTCGGTTTGAGCCGTACCCTCAGAGGGCGGCACAGCCTCTGCAGAAGCTCTCGCTGCTGCGGCAACTATCACCCAGCATGCTCCTCTCCCGATGAGCACTCCACAGAGAGCAGATTCCGCCGAGATGACAGATCCGGCCGCGTCCGCCCCTCCGCCGCCCGACAAACCGGCGCCTTTGACGGTTTTGCCGCCCTCGGGCCGCATCTCCACCCGCACGCGTCGAAGAACAGCCGCTGCCACTGGCACTGCCCCTCCTGCTGTTGATTATGGTTTTTGGCCCGGCAGGGCCCCTCGGCCATCTGCCCGGCAGGCTACGCCCCCGCCGCGAGTCCCTCGGCCGCGACCGCCTTCGGCCGTCGTGATACCCCCCCTCCGGCCGCCTCGCCTGTCCCGACGGTAACTATTCCGTCCGACCGCGACTGCGCGAGCCTGCGGGGACTTCTTATTTAAGACTTCCGACGCCCGCTGGCATACCGTCCGTCACCACGACCGATTTGGATGCCCTCGGTGCAGCTGCCAAACTGCAGTTCGGTGATTCCGCAGCGCGCTACTCGCACGCCGACTGGGTGCGAGAGCAGCAGGCCGAGCCCGCGTGCAACGCCGCCACACGCTACATCATTATCGGCCGGCCAGAGTTCTTGCCAGCCGACATTTTATCGTGCTTTCCCTCACACCAGCGCCCTTCCTTTTCAGAGGTTCAGGAGCTGGCTGGCAAAGGACAACTTCACACAACCGAAGACGGACTCGTCCTATTTGTCCGACGGCCGCCCCCACCCTTAGCGCCTGATTCAACGCGCTCGGTGGGCAGAACGCCCTGTTTATTGAACGACGAGCCCCTTCGCATTTACGTGCCGCTGCTCATGCGCCCCTGGGTCATGCAGGCTTGCCATTCCACAGCTTCCTGCCACCTGGGGACCACACGCACTCTGCGCGTGCTCGAACGTTTCTACTGGTGGATCGGTATGAGCATCTGCACCAGGTGGTGGCTACGCCATTGCTTGAAGTGCCAAGCGCGAAAAACCTCGCGGCTGACGGTTCGGTGGCCCGTCATATCGATGCCCCTGCCTGAAGGGCCCGGCATCGCTGTCAGCGTCGATTACTTCGGCCCTCTCCCGACCACGCCCCGAGGCAACACCTACATCTTGCTCTTCGCTGACCGCTCAAGTCGCCGCGCCCACATGTTCACAGTCACCGCGGCCGAATTCACCGCTGAGGGCTCGGCTAACATCCTCATTAACAAGTATGTTCCCCTCTGGGGGTGCCCCCGCAGCATACTTTCGGACAATGGCCTCCAGTTTTTCTCAAAGCTTTCGCAAGCCGTCTATCAGCTACTCGGGGTTCGGAAATTGCCACAACGGTAACGGTGGGGTGGAACTTGTCAACCACACGATGGCCCAGATGTTGGCGATGGCCGTCAACGAGCTCCAGAACAATTGGGGTGAACAGCTCCCCCACGTCGAATTTCGTACAACAATTCGGTCAGCGCCGCCACGGGTTTGGCTCCTAACGAGGTCCACATGGGTCGGCTTCCTCGCCTTCCTCTCTCGATTTTCGAGCGCGCTGGAGTCGCCGGCCACCAAAGTTTGGCCCGCGACCACCTCGCGTACTGCGACCTGGCGGCAGACCGCCAGCATCGCGCGTATGATATTGTTCGCGAACACCACGCCCTCACAGTTGCTCGCGTGAACCGGCGCAACACAGCCCTCTCCAACGCCCTGCGTCCGGTTCCTAAAGTCGTTCTTTGCGGCTGGGCGTGGGTGTACAATACGGCAGCCACCATTCGTCAAGGTGCCAAGACTGACACGGACGCCAAGGTCCTCAAGGCCAAGCTGCCGCTGAACTGGACGGGCCCCTACACAGTCCCTGCAGTTGACCCCTGCTCCTCCGCGGACACCCAAGACAGATCGCCTCTCGATGCTAAGCTCCTGTATTTGGATCTTCCTTCTGATATGCCCGGCGTTGATGCTCGTAGGCGCGTGTCGGTACAGCGCTGCAAGCCCTGCGCCAACCCCCACGACCACGGCGACATGACGAGGTATTCGCCAGCGGGGTTGGCGCAATACGTGCTCAGCAACTTCTCAAAACAATCCCTGCCTTACCACGTCACCCAGGACGACGTTTCCTCTCCTCTCTAACCACTCGAAGTGGAGAAAATTACTGGACACCAGTCGGTTCGGGGCCGAGGTGGTATCATCGCGGTGATGTACGAGACGCGCTGGACGGGACTGACTCGTCCGTCCTGGGAACGGGAAATGGACCTTCGGCTCCCTCGCCGGGAAATGTTGCGCTACTGGGCCGGCACCTCGAACCAGCACCGCCAAACCAATCGCTTGTACCGTCGGATGCGAATTGGCGCTGCGCAACGGGAGCTTTCTCGGAGTAACAGCGAACGTTTCCTGGCCCCCGGCTATGGCTGTGTACAGCACGCCAAATGGCTTCGCTGATAAAGCATCACCGTGCTTCCCAACGGGGCCCACTTCTAGTACAAGGGCGACGACGGTTTGTGGTGGCTTGGGAAAGTCGGCGCGACTACAACGACGGACGGAGTATATTTCGTTCGATTGTTGGATGACCCGGGGACGATCAAGCTCCCTCTTTCTCCGGCGCGCTACATGACTTCAACAGGAGCTGTACGCGGTTCTTGGTGCCTACAAGTACACTTAGCTAGCGCGTTTACACGGGGGGTCCAGCGTAACGTAGATGAATCACGAGGCGCAGCCGTGGATCGCTGAATTTTCGCATCGCCGCTGCGCTCGATACTTTTCCCATCTTGTTTCTGGGGATTTGGGCGGGATTTCCTTGTATTTTGTTCTCATGGCGTTTTCCGAGTTTTCGGGCCGGGCTGTTTTTCTTCTCAGTATCCCCTACCGCTTTCTGATTATTTTTTTTCTGGGACGGATTTGGGGTAGTTCTTGTGTATTTCGCCCTGCCGACCCCCCCGCCCTCTGCCGGGGCTAGTGTGGGTAATCGGGCCACTCACTTGTGGCACAGAACACGCTTTCGGAATGTATTGGGCCGGGTCTCGGGGAGTTTTGGAGTATTTAGCTTTCCGGCCTTTGTAGTCCTACCGACCCCCCCGCTCTCGAGCCGGGGGGCAGTTGATGTGCCAGGACTGCATGACTTTCGGTTCCAACATATATCTACTTGGAGGTTCCTCGATTGGCTTCGTAGTCTTGCCGTTCAAAGGTTTGGGAGTGGGTTTTGAGGAGCCGCACCTTCGACTCGTGTTTTAGTTCGTGGAATCGGGGTTTCCATGATTTTTTCATATTTCTGCCTATACGGCTCATCAGAGTGGGCTAGTGTAATATGGTACTGCTGGAATGATGTGGAAACGCCGGTAAATATCTGGTATAAGGTATAAGAATCGCATTGGTAGTACTTGGAAGGCTTATCTTAGATGGGAACCAGGGGTTCCCAGGTCCAGGGCGACCAAGCCTTCTGCTCTTTCAGTCTTTCATCGCGGGAAATGAACAAAGCTGCTCTTCTTCTATCTCTAAGCAAACAGCACACGTGAGTACCAACCAGTACCTGTTCAATAGGCTGGCGTGGCTAGGGATACTCTGTGTCCTTACCCCAATCATAGCACATTATTTCAAAGAAACGCTTGCGCGTGCGTCCCTAAAAAGCATAACTCCCTGGTGCCCCAGCCAGGTATTGAAACGTATCGGGTAGGTCAACGTACGGCCGTATACGGTACCGACGTCCCAAAGACCTCGCCGTTCAGATGGGGGGAAAGTGTTACAAGGATTACCCTGGGCTGTGTAACCGATCGATCTTTTACCCCTTTAGCTCAGCAGGTAATACCCTCACATCAGATCGTCCCCATTTATGTGATGGTCTATTAATAGTAGGTATGTCGAGGGCAGATGTAAGTCCCCTGAGTATTTTTGGTCTGCACCACATCTATCTGACGGGTGGGATCTGCGAGGCACAGCTCTTCTTGCGCACATGTTTTTTCACCAGGTGGGATCTGTATGTGATACGGCTCTTCTCTCAGACCATATCATAACGGCCAAATCGGGATCTAGATGATGAGGATCTACAGCAGATCGTGATTCGTGATCGGTCCGATGTTGTTTGTAACCGCTTCTTCGTTGTTAAAAAGCTAGATGATGACACCGCTCTTCTTGCAGGTCATCTCATTAATGATGGCAAACATATATACGTAAGATCTACAGCAAAGCAGTGGATGAGGATGGTCTAAATCGTGAGCTGTGATCCGTCCGATGTTGGTTCGAACCGCTTCTTCGTTGATTCGAAGCTTGTGACGATACAGGAAATATTCGGCTCTTGCACACACAGCACATCATAACGGCAAAAACATGATAAGATCTCGATGATCCAAATCGTGACCTTCGATTGTGTCCCCCATGAGCGGGGAAAAAAAAAGGCTGTTTCGAAAATACGCCTCTTCGATTATTTCTCAGAACGCACAGAGCTGCTCCGATCTCCAGGCGGGCACTCTATATCCTATGTACCTGCTAAAGTCCGTGTGCGGGCAGCCTCATCTATTATCTCCTCCGCTCAGCTGTTTTCTCCTCGTCACAATCCACCCGGCTGCACGGAAAACACACACAACGGAGTTGTGACTATCTTGTAGCAAATAACATTTTGGTCTAAGTAAATAAATCGTCCCAGTAACCCTCCCCCCCCCCCTCCCCCCTCAAGGTGAGCACTTCTGCAAGGGTGTGTGTGTAGTACGGTATAATGTACTCTGGAAATACCCAGTATTGATCAACATAACCAGGCTTGGTACCCGGCGGGTGGGTACAGTGTACCGTACCCGGGTATCTACCAGGGTATGACCAACATGACCAGGTTTGGTACTCGGGTACCCCAGAAAGTTATACGCCCTGCCACACACCCTTTTCTTGTACTTTCGACATCGCGTGGCCGTCTCTACTCCGCGCCACCGCTCGCCGACGGCATGTGTTCGTGCTCCCCAAAACAAAACCTACCCTGTATAGCTTCCTATTGTCCTATTCCTCGGCACTTGCTCGCTTGCTCCCCCCCCCCCCTTCCCCTAAACGTACACTCAGTATTATAAGTCCAAAGCTTTACACATATTCTACTCGCAAGGAGATTGATTCCACAGGGATATCACGTGCCAACGACTTTCGCCGACATACAAGATATAAGCGCCACAACGCACCATATGCGCGGCTTACTCGATAGCAGTAGCACCCCCACCCTTATCATGAAAAACACCAAAACACTCAAACCAAAACAAAAACAAAAAAACAAACTTAAAAACAACTAGAAAAACACAAGTGTATGATGAAAGAAACCCGTGCCAGAACACAGGATTAAAAAAAACCGTCCGAGGGTCAACAGCGCGCGGCGCGCTCCCTCGCCCCCTCGCCCCCCCCTCCCTGCCTCCGCCTCCGTGCGCAACGAACATCCGGAAATCAAACGAACGGGGCCAATCAAAATGACAAATTTTGCCAGCCCCATTGCACGACGGGCCAATCAATCGACACCTTTACGGAGGGAGCACGGTCCATCTATAATAAGTCACCGCCCTCGAAAGGCACATTTACGATCGAAGCAAAACCATCATCACTCACGCTGTCAGCACCGGACCGGTGCAAGATATCGCTCGCGCACTTATAACTTACGTACGGACTACACACGCACTTTTCTGTTTTTCGCTTTTGTTTTTTCAACGCCGCCAGTCGAATACTACTACTTTTTACAGCTGCTTCCGTCCTTCCCCGGAAAAAAAAAAAAAAAAACGAACGAACGAACTAAAATTGTTTCATAGGGGGTGGGTGCATTTGCGTTCCAGCTATATACGTAGCTCAGCGCACGCAGGCTTTCCCAAAAAAGATGTGACGTGCGGCAGGGAAGAACATCTTTAACAAGAGCCGCAACACAAGAAAATGCAGATAGATAGATAGATAGATAGATAGATAGATAGATACCTGGTATCATATGACGTAGATGCCACTACCACCACCATCATTCCAACCTCCGTAAAAAACGAAACGCGGAAACTATATTTTCGCAGGCCATTTGCTTCCGATAAGAGCAAAAGAGCGTCAGGAAACGAAAAACAAAAATAAAAAACAACGAGTTTTTTTGTTGTTGTCACAACTCAACGTTTTTTGTTTTTTGTTTTCCCTCCTGTCACCCATGGCGTGCGCTAACTTTCTACGGACCAATACAAGGGGGGGGGGGGGGGGGGGGGGGGGGGGGGGCCCCCCCAACCGCGCACAAAGGATGAAAACTGCGCGCAAGCGCGTGTGCGGAAAAAAATACAAGAAACTTAAGGTCAAGACCCCCTAAAACCTAAAAAAATAATAAGCCACTGCCCGCAAAAAGCAGGTGCCTTATCTCTCCTCACCATCATCCTCGGCACAAGGCAGCAGCATAGCGACCCTTGTAAATTCGTACAGTAGAGTATCTGAAGGGTCGCTACTCGCGGGAAGGGAACAGAATATACATCAAACCAGCAGGAGGCAGTAAGATAGGTTCGGCGAGAGGTCCGACAACCCAGAAACACACCCTGCTGTTCCACACCAAAAAATGAAAAAAAAGAAAACGCTCCAGGAGGCGTTTTTTTGCGACGGCCAAAAGGGGGGGGGGGGGGGGGGGGGAAGCACACCCTCCACCTCCGAAACACCACGCGATACGCGATACATCCAAATATTCGCAAGCCCCCCCCCCCCCCCCCCCCCCTGATCGTGTTCACAAGCGAGCCTAACCCCATGTTAGCAAAGGCAAGCAGAAATACCCCATTTCGCAGCACCGATCCCTGCTCTCCCACTTCCCGCTGGGAGGACCTCCTCCTGGGGACAAATCGTTAGCGTCCCCTTGTTTGCTCCGTCGGTAACCACCGGAGAAGCAAAGCGAGAGGCTATAGATGAAAGCGCATCACTCGTTCGCCCCTGAATATTGCGGGGAGCACATGTACCTCCTGTCCTCCCCCCGGCCCAGACTAGTGGCCGAGGTATCCGCCGAAAAAGCCGCGGTCGCCGCCGCTTCGCGATGCGCCGACCTAGACCTGGACCTCGACCTCGACTTCCTCCCGCCCGTGGCGGCCAACGCGCGCGCCCGGAGACCCCCCAGGGTGGGGCTCCGCATGAAGCCCTCGGTCCAGCCTCGCTGTCGCACCCGCTTCACCTCTGCTTTCAGCCCGCCCCCGCCGCCAAATTCGCTCTCTGGGTCCTGCTTATTCCTGAGCCGCGGCATGGACCACCGCTGCTGTGTGTCCAGCTTCGTGTCGAAGCCGCCCGAGCTCGTCGCCTGCCGTCCGTCACTAGACATCGTGCGCGTGAGCTTTCGCGAGCTGCCAGTCGAGGACCACGACGACTTTTCCCCCCGCCCCCCGCCGCCCAGACCCAGCGCGCTGAACTGCTGCGCCAAGTTACCCCCCAGGGAAGAACCCGTGCGTGGTGGGAGGTCTTTCCCCCCCCCCCCCCCACCGGCCCCCCCCCCCCTCCCCCCCCCCCCCCCCCCCCCGGCGGCGCGGCCGCCGCCAAAATCCCCCCCCCCGGGGGAAAAACCCCGTGCGTGGTGGGAGGTTTTTCCCCCCCCCGCCCCACCTGCCGCCGCCCCCGTTCCCCCCCCCCGTCCCGCCGCTCTTTCGAAAGGTGCTCCCTCGGCTGTGCATTACGGTGTCCGAGCATTCAGAGTGGTCGCTCCTGCCGCTGCTGCTCTGGGAGGAGAATCGACGGGGGTACGAGCTGTTGCCTCGGCTGCTGCGCCCCCCGCCCCCCTGCTGCTGTGGCGGTGGTGATAGGGAAGAGTTGGAGTAGAACGCCGCCAGGTCTTTGGCCGCCGCGGGCACCGCCGACATCAGCGAGCCCGAGGGAGGCGATAAGCTTTGTCCGGTAAACGATGACTGAACGCACGCCAACAGGGGGGGTGGAGACGGGAGGAGGGGTAGGAGGAGGGTCGGGGCGGGGTAAGGGTTAGTACGGAAAATACAGCCCTCGGGTAACAGGCTGCTTAGCGCACCACCATACATAGATAGCGCGAAGGCAAGGTCTGCCGTACTGTCCTATGTTATATGTAATACTATTACTCTCGGGGGTACTCGGGTATATACTATGGGGGTACCCGGGTATATACTCTGGGGGTACCCGGGTATATACCCCCGTGTACTCGGGTATATACTAAGGGGGTACCCGGGTATATACCCTGGGGGTACTCGGGTATAGGGTACCCGGGTACATAGTCCAGGATAAGGTGACAAAAACACTCTGCTGCAAAAATATCGAAAGAGGTAAAAAGATGATAAGATCACTACTGTGCTGCATCGTCACATCGTATATAAGAGCTAAACAGCGACCACCCTGCTGCATCATCACATCGTAAGCCGTAAAAGGTGATCACCCTGTCGCATAGTATCGTACCGGTATACAAGGAAGTAGCAGACCAGATCACTGCTGCATCATATTTATGAGCACTCACTCTAAGGGGCTGCGCGGGAGCGTCGTCGTCGAGCAGGAGACACGCGAAGTGCCCGGCCACGTTGATGTACACGGGTTCGTCCAAATCTCCGTCGAGCTGGCTCTGATCTAAAGCATCCCACTCCGGCGCCGAGCTGTGGCTAGCTCGCTTCTCCTCCTCCCCCCGACTGGCAGCCGGAGCATTCGTAACTCCCCTCGGCTGAGAGGCGAGCGAGCGAGTTGAGTTGATGGGAGGGGGGGTGGGGGGGATAGGCAAGGCAGGCAGGGCGCGTTAGGACGGTGCGTGTGTGAACGTTTTTGGTTCATGCTGCCGTTACCATCGCCGTACTACTACTACTACTACTACTACTACTACTACTACTACTACTACTACTACTACTACTACTACTACTACTACTACTACTACTACTCGTGCTACTAGTACTACTACTATTATTACGCGGGACCATAGTAACTACAGTAGGACCAACTTTTGGTAGTAAAATAGGAAAATATGTAGGTTTTTGTCTATATGCCGTAGGTCCTATATACTAGTGTTACTAGTGTTTACTACGGCCCCCCGTAATATTACGTACAGCAGTTCTAATGTTCTGATCAGGCTCAGCGTGGAAATCTCCGACAAAAAAACTACCTAAAAAAATCGAATAAAAAAATGTCGAATCACCACACACCACAACAACTCAGTAAAAAATAAAAAATAGGAAATAAACCGAGTTTTTAAATGTCGACTCACCACAGGCGCCACCGCTTCTGGGCCGTCCAAGTCGGCCAAAGCATCGGCGGCTACTGATGGGTCGAAGCGGAAGGCCAAGAGGATGACGCCGTATCGCGCGCGTGATCGGTCGCACTCCAGCTGAAACACGGAAGCGTCTTCGCGGAGGCTCAGGCCCATCACGTCGTGAACCTGCCGAACCACGCAAACAGTTAAGAATAAGAAAACACGAACAGAAAAAACGAGAGCAACAAGGGCGGGGAAGGAAGGCAAGAATTAAAAAAAAAGCAGTAAGAATAATAATGGCAGGAAAACTGATCAACAAAAGCAGCAAGAACGAGAGGAAGAAGGGCAAGAAAGGAGCCAACAACTGAAAAACAGACAAACAGCAACAATAAAAACAACAATAAGAACAAGAGGGAAAAGGAAGGTACCGCGCAATAAAAAAACTGACCTTAGACTCTTTTTCCCGCCCGCTACGTGTGTGTGTGTTCTTCACATTAAACCTTCCTTTCTACCCGTCGACATCCAGCACACCCAGTGTCCGTGCCGATTCTTCATCCTAAAAAGGTACCAGTTCTGTGGTCACAAAACTACGACACAGAGATACTACACTCAGTGCAGTAAGCAGAGACGTAGTGTGTGCTCACAAGGAATATTCAATACTGTATACTAATGGCGTAGCGTAGACAACTACCGACGGTACGTACTCGTTGCACCGCGCGCTATTGCACAGTGCGATCTGGCCTGTACATGTCGAGCGATGTACTACTACTATTAATATGGTGTCTTGCGAGGCACACACGCACGCACACACGCACTCTGTTATCTGTCGTTTGAGACTTGGAAAGCTTCGCCGTCGCGTACGAACAGGGTTGCAGTGCTGCGCGGAGTAGTACCAAACTATTAATAAAAGTGTGCCAAGTACGATAAGTGATCGGTGTGGAAGTAGTACGACTCCAGAAAAAAAAAAAAAAAAAAACGGTTTTATCACATGGCGTGTCTGACGCGCGATCAACGGGCGGCAATCGTATGGATACATACACAGCACCAGAGGGTACGATATAGATGGAAATATAGCCGTTGGCCGACGTACTGGCTGTAGAGTGTAGAGTGTATCACCACGCAACCGTTTTTGCTATACTGTACTTCGAATACTATTCATATATATACTGCAGGAGGTTTCCTACTCTAATTCCATGTGTGAAGCCAGTTCGTCTCCGAAATGTGGGAGAGATGATTCAAGCATTAGAGTGCGTGGCCAACCCATCTAGATGAACCTCAACTGCTACCTGTGCCAACCGTACCCTAATCCCATGTTTTTTTTTCTCCATGTTTTAAGGAGTCAATCCCTTCGCAGTTCACAAACTGCATGCAGGTGTTTCGGCAACACGTTGGCAACACAAAGACAAACGATTTACTTTGTCCGCGTACTACAGAAAAAAATACGTGCACTGAGCGTATATAGTATCTCTGTGTCGTAGTTTTGTGACCACAGAACTGGTACCTTTCTAGGATGAAGAATCGGCACGGACACTGGGTGTGCTGCATGTCGACGGGTAGAAAAGAAGGTTTGATGTGAAGAACACACAGACACACACGTATGTGCGAGTACGAAGGTGAAGAGAAGGCCCGTTGAAAGCGCCACACGTCACACGTCCTCAGACTTCAGATGAAGGCACCCATGAAAACCGTATACGTAATAAGTATATATGAATCTGAATGTGAGCGTTACTACGTGTCATAGGCTGCCTAGTCCCGGTGGGCTATTAAATAGCAGGTAACCACGAAGCCTGTAAGCGTCAAGAAAGCGAGTTCGAGCCCCGCCGAGTGCATGCTCTTAGGCACTTTTTCTCGCAAAAAATATCTTGACTAGCAGAAAGCGCGAGAGCGTGAGTTAGCAAAATTCGATGAAAATCGACGAGCGTTGGGAAGGCTGAACCCTCTGCGCGATAAAAATCAAGGCAAGAACCGTAGTGGGGGAGGAGGGAGAGGAGCCTACTTTGTGACCCCGGATCTGAGTTACGACTAGGGAGGGAGAGACGGAAGTGCGAAGATAATAAATGGGATGGGAAAAAAAAAATATATATATATATATGCACTATTAATAGCAGAGGCACCAGATGGCAAAACATTCAACTCAAAAATACCACTATTCTCAATTTTCGTGTTCACAGCAGTAACATTAATAGTGTTTAGGGCCTGGCTCGGCTTCGACGAAAGGGTTGACTGACTGACCGAGGGAATCATTGGCTCCTCATGAATATTCATTCCCACGGATATTTCCTTGTTTCCTTTCCACGTACGGGCCTAATCCCAACCCTAACGATAATAAGGAGGTGTGAAGACCTTTGGGCCATGATATCACGTGATGACGCATAACAAGGAGAAAAAGAGAGCCTAGCATAGGTGAAGAAAAGACACGCAAGACACACTCACAGTAGCAGCAGTGGCGGCGCGGCAACCCTTGTCCGCTCGCCCCTTTGTCTGGGGCGGGTCATTTTTTTTAACACTCTTGACCTATTTTTCCGCGTAGTACGTACCAGGTACGTGGCCGATTCTCGAACGATTGTATGCCGACGAGAGGTTAACATAATAATGGCAGCAAGGGCCAACACAACCACGCCGGGGCAGCAGCAGCAGCAGCAGGGCATCTACAAGCAGCAGCAGGGTACCGGCCCTCTACCAACAGTAAGGAACCGATATATTTGATGAAGGGTATAGACTTGCTGTTTGGAGAAAAGGGCCTGCCCCGCAGCAACTTCCGCGTAACCACTCCCGAACGCCTTAAGTTACCAGGAAATCTACAGGTAAGTACAAAAATGGCTTGATGTTCTTATACTCTGTATAGGGTTCTTGATTGAGAGAGGGTTCATTCACATGTGTTGTTCCACACCTACTCCGGTACAAACGCTCCCGAGTTTCTTACCTTGATGAGCGGACTGCTGTGTCTTACACCACTATATATATAATATTTCCCGAAATACGGACCGATTGTATGAGCTAATAATCTAAAAACGGTCCATATTTTTAGTATTAAGGGAGAGTAGTATATGTATATATATACGTTCGTATATAGAAAGGCTGGTTTTCTTGTGAGAGTGCCCGTGTAGTGCAGGTATAGTGTACAACAACACCGCACAGCCATCTTATTCTGACTGCTTGTGCTCCCTCCGAGCAGCCATTTTTGTGGCGGGACAGCAAACACTCGGAATATGCGCGATAAAAAAACAGAGAAAAGTACCGGGGGGGGGGAGGGGAGGGAAGACGCCTGTGACTCCGGTTTGTCCAGAGTACCGCCAAGGGTAGTAACACCTGTAGTAATATTAGTATGATACGAGTTGAGCTGGAAAGTAAAAGTGGTGGTTAAAATATATAGTCTATATATATTATATATAAAATAATAAAACGCACAGCAGTTGCCATTTTTCAACCCTGCACGACGTACGCCCCCTGTTCTCACCTCGAACTCCACGCTTGCCAGTACCGGGTTCTCGCCAATCTTGCGCATCCCCAGCATCTCAACCCGCACGAGATCGGAGTAGTCGATGTCTCGGAACACCACCGTCTGAAAAAAATGAAAAATGAAAAACAAAAAACAAAAAACAAAAAAAACGACGGAACGAGAATGAGTGATTTGATCATTTGAGTGGTTGACGAGAGGGAAGGATTTTCGTCGGTAGGCTTGGCGGTTCGCGACAAAAAAATCTGATACCAGGGTATACAACCAGTACCAGGTACGCGTTCCCCTGTGGCCGATAATATTAACACCGTTTCAAGTCTGAATTCGATACTAAACGGGCTTATATTTTGGCACCAGAGTGGTACCGGGCACCAGGCATGTGGTACGAGGTCTGTCATTTCGGGGGAGTGAAGGCCTCGGGGAGAGTTATTTGATTTTTTCGGCGATGGCCGACAAAGCTGCTTCAGCTTCAAGTACGTATGCATGTTTTGGGAATACCACGTACTGCTGCTGTTGGTGTTATACTCAAGTACCGTATTATACTACTGTTTTATGTTGTTTATATCTTATTAAGAGGTATGCTATAGCCGCGCAGACAGACGAAACAAGAACGAACGTCAATCGTCATTAAAGCGCCACTTATCGTTCAATGGGCATTATGCGGCATTGATTGGTCATTGAATCGTCACTGATTGGTCGTTAACTCGGCATTGATTGGTCATTGAACCACCAAGACGCGCGATAAGAGGTTGCTTGCGAGACGGTAAATACCCAGCAGACAGCACTACGAGATAATACGGGGGGCCACATAGTAAATAAAACCAAATAAATGCTATTGATTGTAAAAATAAGTAAATACATGATTGTTTTTGTGTATTGTAGGTCCTATTTACTCAAGGTCCCTCAAATAGTGTCAACAGCTATATAGTAGTAGTACAATAAATAATACCTGGTACGTATACGAGTATATAGCTCTTATCGTTAATATTATGAATAGTAGCAATGGGAACAAATATCGTAACCTCACATGCACTACGCACTCGTATCATACAAACACGAAAAATAATAATCACCGTGAAAAACACGGGAGTATTTATATACCAGGTATACTCCAAAAATAACGTCAATAAATGCGGCCCTTGGTGTCCCTCCCGCCTTTCCTTCAGCAGTGCAGTGCCATGCAGCAGCTACCGTATATAAGAACGTCCGTCGAGGACAACAACAACAGCACAAGTGCCACGTACGTACATATTTACTGGTACAATATTGCAATATTGTATATAATACCACCTCCTGCAGGGGGTGCGCCGTCATCTGCGTAATAAGGGTCGCTGTCTCAACCCCACCGGAAACCCTAGGAAAGCTGGTGGTGGCTGGTGGGCGGGGCTAGACCCCAAAAAATGAAGGAAAAAAAAGGAGAAAAAAAAAGGGCTCCATGGACACCAACTAACCAACCAACCAAAACGAACACTTTTTAGACTTTTAGACTGATTGCAGAGGTAAATAAATCTAAAAATCTAAAAATCATCCAAGGAAGGAAAGTAGGAAAACGCGAAAATACACGCTCGAAGAAAAGGTCTTTCTCTCCAAAATCAGTGGACAAAACGATACAACAACCACTTAAAACACAGATCACGGCAGCAGCAGCAGCAGCATCATCAGCAGCAGCAGCAGAGAAGCGAGCACATGCCATTTTTATTTTCAATCTAATGTCGAAATTTTGATCTAACCACCGGCGAAAACAGAATCTCAAAACTTTCTCGGGGGCGGAGGTGGAGGAGGAGGAGGAGGAGGGGCCAAAACATCGACATCCACCGTATTATGTTAGCGGGCGCCACCACATGGCGGGCGCTACTATGTACACAACCGCGGGCGAGCGACAGCAGCCGCTCTCCAAGATTCCGGGCGGGCCCCAACCGCAAGCCTCAACCAACCTCGCGGCCGCAAGGGAGCGACGCGCCCCTGCGTGGTCACATGGTTGGTCCGAACTCCAAATAGTATAAATTCTAACCCCCCTGGGTGGAAATGTAAGGGTCGTTAGTTGTTGCCATTTATACACGAGTGTTGATTATATTTCCGGACAGAGGGGGTGTATACTTGACAAACAATCAAGTGTAAGGCTCTCTGTCCGGAAATATAAAGACGATTTGGATACTACTATGAACGTCCAAACGGTGCTTATATGCCGGACAGAAAGTAGTATATACTTAAGAGGACCACCAGCAGCAGCAGCAGCAGCAGTAGGTGTGGTGGAAAGCAGTCCGAGCGGTCCTCTGCACAAGGGGGGGGGGGCTTAAGCGCTGGCTCCGTCCCATGCCGACAGCACCGAGAGGGAGAAAGAGGTAGAAGAGAGAAAGGGAGAAGGCCGGGTGTGGGTGCGAGGAGGGGGGGAGGGGGCGCCCAAGCAGCCCAAGCAGAGTCGAGGAGCAAGACACGTTTTTTAGCCGTTAACACCCCCTGTCCCACCCACCCAGCCCTGCCCTGCCCTGCCCGTTCCTCTCTCTCTGTTTCCTCTCACCCCACAAACCCCTCCGGCTCGCGACTCAGTGACACGCACGCCCAAAAGAGGGCGTTCAGGCACATGCATCAATGCATACATGCGTCGTCGTGGGGGGGTGGATCCATCGATTGCACGAAGAGGGGACGCATCCCCCCCCCCCCTTCAGACCGACCCGCCGGGTGCGATCGTCGCTAGGCGCGGTCGTCTTTTTCTCTCAAGCGCAGGCAGGGCAGCACTTGAGAAGTTACGTAGGAAGTTACAGTCAGTAGTTTAGTTCGTTTAGCCCTGCAGTTGCTTCAACACGGCGGCGCGCATGTCAAAACACACAAACTACGACATTACCAATAGTACGTACGTAAGCATTGCGATAGATGGACGCATTTCCCCTGTCATCTCTTTCCCCCCCCCCCACGTGTGACGCTCCTCACGTGTGACGCTCCCCACGTGTCTTGCGTTATCATATAATATGTAACCCAGCCGCGTGTTCTGAGGCACTCGGTCGATCCATGTTCTGGCGGGTTTCTATCCCATTAGTCGGGATTATTACAGCACAAGTGCCCGCGCACGCAGCGACTTCAGCCATGTTTTCAGGGCCATAACATCCAGGTGTATTGGTTGATGTTTACGAGCGACGCACGACTCTCTCTCTCTCTCTCTCTCTCTCTCGTGCAGTCCGACGATTGGGGGCATGACAAGTTTAAAGAGGTTCGGGCCGGTGGGGTAAGCCAGGCGGCCAGCGGAGAATTGAAATTGATTTTTCGTTTCTTTTCGCAAGCGAAAAAAATAAATAAATTGTTTGCTGCTTGTTCACCACTATAATATATTGATAGACTGCGGTATACCAGCATATGATACGCATAAAATGCAAAGCACGATTTGATAGGACAGCTGTGATCATGGTATATATGGTACGCGTAATACAAGAAAAAAGGTGGCTCAAGTGCTCGTATAACATACCTAGTATGTACAATACCTCAAACTATTACAATAGTATCAGGTACAGAGTACGAGTATATACGTATATATGTATGTATAATACCAAATATGTATATTACCTGGTGTGTAAAGCATTTTGCAAAAATACAAGAATACAGGAGGCCAGAGAGAGGTGCATAACATATGCGTACGAGTATAATATGTATACAGAGTATTTGTACTGATGGTAGAGGTGTACAGAATAGACTACAGCAGCAAGTCAAGTTGTATTATACGCAAACACCAACAGCTACAACAAATCGCACATCAAAGAAGCTCCGGGCAAGCGACGACGCTCGTCCCAAGCTCTCAATCGACGTCCACGAGGACACAAGACAGGGCAGGACGCAACACCAAACATGCAAACTACGTAACAGCACTACTCGTACAAGTAGGGCCCACTACCGTAGGTAGAGAACCTCGGCTACTACTACTACTACTACTAACCCTGTCGTACGTACGTACACACTGCTGCACCCCTCATAGGGTGCAACCAGTACGCTATCATCACAGAAAGAGGCTTCGGGTTCGTGTTCACCTCACCAACTATAGGCAGACGTTCTCAAGCTTGTACAAGCTTCAGCAGCGCTTGTAGCACCCCTTCTCGACGGAGCCCGGAAGGGGGCAGGGAGAAAAGACAACCGTCCAACCCACACGGCCCGGGGGAAGAGGAGTAGGGCCGCAACAAAGCGGACGAAGTTACACCAGCAAAAGTACTCGTAGATGAAACTTCGCGTGTTCCCTGATCCGCCAAAAGACTGCTGTGCTGCTGCCGCTGCTGAGTTAAGTTGAGCCTTCGCGACTAGGTTGAGTTATCTTCTGCCTTCGGGGGGTGGTGGCTTATGTTGCGTTGGGTGGGTGGGCCTTTCGTGTGGGGCTGGGAGTGTTTTGGCGTTATGTGGGCTGGGCTCTGGGGTAGATGTGAGAAGCAGGGGCGGGGGTTGATCGATTGATCGATCGGCTGCTGCTGCTGAACTTTTGTGAATTCTCAGTGTGGCAGGGAGGACACACGTCACGCTTGCCTGGGGGGGGCTGTAATTAAATGCCAGGCAAATGCTCGGGCGCCGAGTTGTGACCATAGGACGAACAGTCGGGGGGGGGGGGGGTAGAAGTTACCAGCAGCAGCAGCAGTCGTACTACGTCGTAGGACCAACAAACGTCCAAGGGAGCTGAGCAACAAAACACAATAACAAAAAAAAAAAAAAAATGTCTGCCACTGCGTGAAACCGATACCATAATGTTTTCTCTGCGTTATCAGAACGTTGTACAGTGGGTACTCCTATTTAAGAGTGGTAGGTGTGGTACAGACCGGAAACAACTCTCTTAACTAGCCTTTCTTATCTACAATGATAAATAGATAGCTTTAGTGTAGGCGGGTCGAGCCGAATGTACTGTTCTCTTAGCGTGCCGTCTCTTAAATCGGGATACCCACTACTGTTGTGTTTGTGTTGTCATAGCGTTTTCTCCGTTTCTCCCTCTGTTTCTCTGGGGCTAAGCAACAGCCGCAATGGCGCGAGCACGATCAGCGATGGTTGACAGCGAGAGGACCTCTCTGGCCAACTCCGCTGCCGAAACGAACGAAACGTTGTCACTGAATAACCTTAAACCTGGCATAGTATGACCGGCTGCCTCGTTATGCGCGGCAAAATACTATTAATAACATACTATTAATACACGAAAATAACGGTAACATACTATTAATACACGAAAACAACGGCCTCGCGGACGGCTGGCTGACGAACATATTATGCGAACATCTATATTTAAATATTTATATTTATACATATTTATACTTGTGGCAAACATGGTTTAAATAGTACAAGTACAGTACCACAAGAACCATTTGTAGTAAATAGTAATAACAATAAATAGATAAACGGTCCTTGTATTTAGGGACCTACGTAGTGGTACATTAATTGTGGAGGGAGGGAGCGAGGGAGGGAGGGAGGGAAGGAGGGAGGGAGGGTAGTGCGTGGTGGTTGGCGTGGTGCGGCACGGGAGAAGGCCAACGCAGCACCGCTCATACAGCGGCGGAACATGAGCGAAAAGGGCGAGCGATCGCGACTGAAGGTCCACAAGCTGGGCTTTCAAGAGGCACACCTGATCCAGCCTAATTGTGCATGTTGATCATCGAGCCGTCTCGAGACGAACAGAGACAGAAACAACAACACAGAGAGTCAGGTTGCAGTCCGCGCCCGTCAAGGGGGAGGTAGAGCAGGAGGAGGACCGGGGAGGATCAGTCGGTCCCTCCGCATGGGCACGCACGCCTGCAATCCGTTCCCTTTTCCAACTGCTACTATTAATACTACTGCAGGATATCATATATTTCCACTCCCTCAAATATCTATCTACAGGTTACTGCGCGGGGTACCAGGTATCGCAACGGTAGGCGTTTGTCAGGAGCGACCAGAGCTGTCCATCATCGAACCCTCACTGCCCACAATTCCACAAAACCCGCCAGTACGCACCATAGCACAACCGACCAGGGGCTCGTGCATCACCTCAAGAGAATTGGCACAAACAACAATATAACAAAATGTGGTACGAGTATGTATGAAATAGAAATGCTAATCGGCTCATTGCTGCATTGCTGCATTGCCGGACATATTCTGGGCGAGGAAGAGCCCAAAGGTCGAAAATCGAAACTGTTTGTTTGTGTTGAAGGCAACTATAATAGGCTACAGAGTACTGTAGTTCAAGTAGCAGCAGTAGCAGCAGTAGCAGCAGTAGTAGCAGTAGTAGCAGCAGCAGCAGTAGCAGTAGTAGTAGTAGTAGTAGTAGTAGTAGTAGTAGTAGTAGTAGTATTAATAGTAGTAGTAGTTAGTATAGTACCAGGTATTTCTACAAGTACAGCAGTAGTAGTAGCAGCAGTACTGCTGTACCAGGTATGCAGTACCAATAGTAGAAGTAGTAGTACGCGATACCATACACCAATGATGGGTATACGTTCGTACTTATTAGACGACGTAGTAGTATCATATGTATGTAGTATCAATAGTAGAAGTATAATACGCGATACCACACAACAAACATGTGTCACACAACAAAGATGTGTATACGTACGTACTTCATTATTAGACGACGCAACCTTGCGATAGAAAATCCACGACGCACTACTATTTACAGTCAGTAGTATTTAGGTATTTAGGACCAGGAAAGGCTGCCAATCTGCCAAAAGCCAATAGAGGGAGGCATGAACCTGTCCAAGAGCCTTCGTACGGCACCGGGAATTATTTACACCAACAGCAGCATCCATACCTATAAAATAAGAGCTTAATGGCTTAATGGCTACCACTGCAGTGTCCCGAAACATGAGCACCGTTTGTACGTCAAATGTAATGCAAACGGCGAATATATAGTAAGGGACAGAACGGTATTAAGTAGGTAGAGCTGATGGTACCAAAGTTACTCACCCCACCAGCGTATACGTACTTGAATAGATTTATTGTAACAGGTCTCGAAAATATTTCAATTAATTGTTTGCATATGAGATAGTGTATGCTACAGCAGTGTAATAGCAGCCGCTGCCAATAATGAAGGCATAGCAGTCTACCAATATTAGGGGGCCCAATTTTCTAAGAATATGATGGCACAGCAGTACACCCCCGGTTTTTCGAATTCGGTGGGTAGACTATATATGTATACCCTGAGTGGTACAGGGCGAAAAGACCTCGTTCTGTCTTGGATACAGTGGGACATATATAGCGTTAGTGAGGGCGGGTCCAGCCGATTGGGCCTATTCGCTTATATAGGGTACCCTCTCTTAAGTCGGGGTACCCACTGCTGTACTTGGTATAGAATGGGAATAGTCGACCGATAAGCCGACTGCTGTACTTGTCCAATATGACATACTGGAAATGTGATATGATATAAGGCGCCGACGGGCGAGTACGAGTAGGAGATGGAATGATCTGGAGGGGCAGGGGCGTCTAATAATAGATTCATATTATTCGTATGATACATCTCCGGAGCCCACTCGATGTGTGTGTGTGTTCTTCACATTAAACCTGTGGCAGCAGATAGCAGATGCTGCAGCTGCGACGTTAAGGAAAAGTGAACACGGTCATACACACATACACACCTGCTGTATGGACTCTGTTATAGACTAGACATGCCATACCAGTTCGACATATTTATATGTAGTATACTGGTGTGCCCATGCTCGTAGAGTCCACTCAAACATACCTGGTATACCGGTGCCTGGTATATATACTTCGTATATATCTGAGTATGTATATACGATGATACATTATTACCAGTGCGTAATACAATTGCATAAAATCTAGACTACAGATATACAGTTATACTGCTGAAAGTGCCAACCGGAAAAACGTCAGCTGCTGCTGCTGCTGCTTTTCTCTTATCTTGTATCCTGTTCAGTCAATGCTTTGGCCAGGCTTCCGTTGTATCTGCGAGGCTATGCTATGCTATAGGCTTGGACCTTTCCGTGCGAGGCACCAAAAGCTTATAAATACGTACGAGTGGAAATAAGCGCTGACACGCTTGCACAAAGCAGAAACACAGCAGTATATGTATATACCAGGTACGTACGAGTATACATTGCCGGTATTTGCGTTCGTATTGGAACCAAGTTACACGAATAAAGTATACACTACTACTGTAGCTGGTACACGAATAAAGTATACCGCGGTACATATGTATACATAAATATGTAGCATGTACCACTCTGTCCGGAAACATAAGGGCCGTTGGGTAATATCCACATTCAAATCAATATCCTAAGCAATATCCAAACAGTCTTGCTATTCTGGACTCATGCCTAATGTTTAGCCTACTGCTGTCATACCTGGTATATACTACGGCTGCACGTGTATCATGCGTTTTACAGGCTGTAGACTGGTTTGTGTCCTGTTTTCTGTTTTAACGTTTTCATGGTGTCCTAGTATATACCACTATATCCCAAAATATAAGCACATTTTGTACATTCATATTAAATGAAAACGGTGCTTATATTTCGGTACATAGTGGTATACGATATTTATACCTGAGCAGGTAGCTGGTACACTGCCATTACATTGGTACAGCAGTAGAATACCAGGTGTGTAGGTGCGTCCATATATACGAGGACGCTTTCATGCTGCTTGTTTATCGGGGGGTTATTGCCAAATCTTGGACTGGAGGCGGACGATTGTTTATCGGGGGGTTATTGCCAAATCTTGGACTGGAGGCGGCCGAGAGCCGAAAGAAAGACAGACAGGCAGAGTGAGCCGATGGCGGTAAGACCTTAGACAGTAGTCACGCTTAATACGTAGTTATTAAGGCTGCACCGGTCTCAACCATGGCACGAGGGGCTCCTGGAGCCTGCAATCTCAAGCCAAACACTCGCAGGGGGAAGTAAACTTACTTTCCTATTATTACGGGGGCCCATAGTAAACACTAGTAAATAGGAATATTGTCATTAAAAATAGGGAAATAATAGGTTTGAACCTATGGTACACACAAAAACCTATTATTTCCCTAATTTGAATGACAATATTTGGTCCTATTTACTATGGTCCTCCGAAATAATACTCGTATTAATAGATGTTATACGTACTCGTAGGTATTCTGCTTGCTACACATGATATATTGTACAGAGTAGTATTGTAGAGAACATTTTTTACCTTCTTGATTTTACACCTTTTGCACGCATACATTTCATACACGATACGCGCGTATTGCGCTTTGCCGCAGGGGGGGGGCAACAATGGCTCACGATTTGGATATGGGGGGAATTACTTCCTCCCGGCAGCAGCAGCACCAGTCGCTGCCACCTATTACTACAGCCCAGTAATATTGTGTGTATGAACCGGGCCGAAAATAGATCGTTGGTGTTCATGGTTTCCATGCCCGAACAACCTCAGGGCCCTGGCCGATGGCATAGCGCCACGTGGTAAGTACGATTCGGTAGCACAGACGCAAGCGATGAACACACACACCTTTATCACACGGCAGTATAATTATATATAAGAATATTATTAATAATACCAGGTACAAGCAAGCAAGCAAGCAAGCAAGCAAGCAAGCAAGCAAGCAAGCAAGCAAGCAAGCAAGCAAGCAAGCAAGCAAGCAAGCAAGCAAGCAAGCAAGCAAGCAAGCAAGCAAGCAAGCAAGCAAGCAAGCAAGCAAGCAAGCAAGCAAGCAAGCAAGCAAGCAAGCAAGCAAGCAAGCAAGCAAGCAAGCAAGCAAGCAAGCAAGCAAGCAAGCAAGCAAGCAAGCAAGCAAGCAAGCAAGCAAGCAAGCAAGCAAGCAAGCAAGCAAGCAAGCAAGCAAGCAAGCAAGCAAGCAAGCAAGCAAGCAAGCAAGCAAGCAAGCAAGCAAGCAAGCAAGCAAGCAAGCAAGCAAGCAAGCAAGCAAGCAAGCAAGCAAGCAAGCAAGCAAGCAAGCAAGCAAGCAAGCAAGCAAGCAAGCAAGCAAGCAAGCAAGCAAGCAAGCAAGCAAGCAAGCAAGCAAGCAAGCAAGCAAGCAAGCAAGCAAGCAAGCAAGCAAGCAAGCAAGCAAGCAAGCAAGCAAGCAAGCAAGCAAGCAAGCAAGCAAGCAAGCAAGCAAGCAAGCAAGCAAGCAAGCAAGCAAGCAAGCAAGCAAGCAAGCAAGCAAGCAAGCAAGCAAGCAAGCAAGCAAGCAAGCAAGCAAGCAAGCAAGCAAGCAAGCAAGCAAGCAAGCAAGCAAGCAAGCAAGCAAGCAAGCAAGCAAGCAAGCAAGCAAGCAAGCAAGCAAGCAAGCAAGCAAGCAAGCAAGCAAGCAAGCAAGCAAGCAAGCAAGCAAGCAAGCAAGCAAGCAAGCAAGCAAGCAAGCAAGCAAGCAAGCAAGCAAGCAAGCAAGCAAGCAAGCAAGCAAGCAAGCAAGCAAGCAAGCAAGCAAGCAAGCAAGCAAGCAAGCAAGCAAGCAAGCAAGCAAGCAAGCAAGCAAGCAAGCAAGCAAGCAAGCAAGCAAGCAAGCAAGCAAGCAAGCAAGCAAGCAAGCAAGCAAGCAAGCAAGCAAGCAAGCAAGCAAGCAAGCAAGCAAGCAAGCAAGCAAGCAAGCAAGCAAGCAAGCAAGCAAGCAAGCAAGCAAGCAAGCAAGCAAGCAAGCAAGCAAGCAAGCAAGCAAGCAAGCAAGCAAGCAAGCAAGCAAGCAAGCAAGCAAGCAAGCAAGCAAGCAAGCAAGCAAGCAAGCAAGCAAGCAAGCAAGCAAGCAAGCAAGCAAGCAAGCAAGCAAGCAAGCAAGCAAGCAAGCAAGCAAGCAAGCAAGCAAGCAAGCAAGCAAGCAAGCAAGCAAGCAAGCAAGCAAGCAAGCAAGCAAGCAAGCAAGCAAGCAAGCAAGCAAGCAAGCAAGCAAGCAAGCAAGCAAGCAAGCAAGCAAGCAAGCAAGCAAGCAAGCAAGCAAGCAAGCAAGCAAGCAAGCAAGCAAGCAAGCAAGCAAGCAAGCAAGCAAGCAAGCAAGCAAGCAAGAAGCAAGCAAAAGCAAGCAAAAGCAAGCAAAAGCAAGCAAAAGCAAGCACACAAAACCAGCCCTGCAAGCAAGCACAACACACCAGCAATGCAAGTGCACACACGCGTTAACTTAGACCTCTGGCCGGGCAACGTAAAGGCCATGCAGTCATGCATGTTATACCAGTATACGTTAAAACTGCTGTACCTGCTCTGCCAATAACATCAAGTGTCAAGGGCGTGCACAAGGCACCGTACATATTATATATACGTACTGGTATACCACACTGGCCAGGAATATAATCCACGTAGGAAATCTGATGTGAACACCACACGGGTATTATATTCCCGCCCGCAGTCACCACGGGTACTATATACGTACTATATATTATAGCTGGTATACGACTGTATTCCCGATCAGGGTACTGTGATGTGAGCAACACACACCTCAAAAATAGCGGATGAACAGGAGAGGACACCATCGAAGCCGAAACTGCGCCGAGAAGAAAGCAAAACCACTACTCGTAGTGTTGGTAATCAACTTTCAAAAAGTCAAGTTACTTGATTTTTAGGCATGACTTTTTATAGGCATAATCAAGGCAACTAAGGCCGTGATTATTTGATTTTTTAAAAAAAGTCATGCCTTAAAAATCAACTTTATTTCGGTGATTTTTTCGTGATTATTTGTTTTTTTGGTACTATTTTACTTCATACTTATCATTGCTGTATAGCTGTATACCTCAGTCATAGCCACCCCGTCAGCATGGTAGGAACAGCGGCGGCCGCCCTCCTCATCGTCATGAACGACATGGATGGAGCGAGGTGGTACACATCGACGAAGCAGCTCCAGGAAACGTCCTTGCAAGTGTGTGCGGCTGTGCGAAGCTTGCCTCGCGCAAACTTGTTCGTTTTGGACAACACCCCCCCCTCACTACTGCCGATTGCGGTAGCTGGTGAAGCACTTCCCGACAACAACGGGTTGGCTCATGGAACGCGCGTGCCACCGATCCGAGCGCTGAGCGTCAAGTGGGACCTGGTGTCAACTGCGGTCTTGACTCGTTACATGCCCGCTCTTGCCGACGTTGAGGAGATGGTGTTCAGCGAGAGGTTCAACGACAGGGTGCAGGCGGTGGCCTGGCCGAACTCAGTCGTATGTTTTTTTTTTTTTTCGTCCATCCCATTTATTATCTTCGCCCTTCTTTTTCTCTCCCTCTTTAGTCGTAACTCAGATCCGGTGTCAATAAATAGGCTCTTCTCCCCCCTCCCCACTACGGTACGCGCCTTGTATTTTTATCTTCAGCACTTTATTCCCTTATCGACTTGCGTCGGATTCCGCCTACCCACGCCACGAAGGCGCTCTCAGCAATTGGTTCCTTTTTATTTTTTCAAATAAAGTAAAAACCTCACCACGGTGGGATTCGAACTTGGGTACCAATGCCAGTAGTCTTTGAAGCTGACCACGGCGACCGGCTGTCTGGAGTTCGGTGACTACTTCGACCAGGAGATCGACGGAGTTCAATGGCCTGCTCGCCTTGAACAACTCACGTTTGGGGGCCTTTTCAACCAAGGGTTCGGGGGAGTAACGTGGCCAGGTACTGTCAACTTGGTCAGCTGCTGTGGTCTGTGTGCTGCGTGCTTGGCTACTGGAGGTTTAGGGTGGGTAGCTATCATCGTGGGCTCTAAACGGAGCTCTAAACCACTCCCGGCATGAAAACGCCTTATATTTCTCTACAAAAGTCAACAATAATCAACAAAGAGGCAACTTTTTGAGAAAGTTGACTTAATCACGAACTTGCCTAAAAGGCAACTAATCATGGTTAATCAATCAACTGAAATCCCCAATAGTCAACAATCAAGTCAACCCCTTTTTTAAGTTGATTACCAACACTAAAAACCACAAACAAAAAAACTATTCAATATCAAGTATATAAGACCCCGATGGTCTAGAGGTAACCTCGAACGCTTCTGAACGTTGATGTCTGGAGTTCGAATCTCACGTGGGTCGGACTTTTGAGTTTATTTATAAAAAATAAATAAAAAACGGAATCAACTGCTGAGAGCGCCAATTAATAGTAGCGTGGGTAGGCACAATTCGATGCGAGTCGACGAGGGAAGGAAAGGCTGAAGTCTTCTCGCGATAAAAATGCAAGGCAAGAACCGTAGTGGGGGAGGAGGGAGAGGAGCCTACTTTGTGACCCCGGATCTGAGTTACGACTAGGGAGGAGAGAGAAAGGAAGGGCGAAGATAATAAATGGGATGGACAAAAAAAAAAAAAACAAACAAACAAACAAACAATACGAGTACGTATTCATAGGACATACTTAAAGCTTGCCCGCGCGTTCCTGACACACAAAAAAACAAAACAAAAAAAGCAAGCACAACAACAACGACGACGACAACCGATAACAAAATGACGAAGCACAAAAGCCCTGCCGCTATCGTACATACTAACTAACTGGTGTTCCGTGGAAAACGGCAAAAAAAGTCAATATTACACATGCTCGCGAGCGCGGCACGGCTTCGTGCTCCTCTGAATACTTCCGATATACGAGTACATATACGCGGACTGCGGACTGACTATGGGGAGAATCAGGCCAGGTCTCGGGACTTGACTTCAAGTGCCCCAAGGAAGTGGCGGTTGCCATTTATCACTCACTTATCACGGGGTGAATAAAAGCAGCACCAGCACCAGCAGCAGCACCAGGCATAAAAGGATCGGCACCGCGGGGCAAAAAAAAAACAAGAAAAAAAAGCCGCGCAAACCGATCAAAACAAAACTATATACGACGTAGTCGTAGAGTAGCAGTACTTGCCCAAGTCTAAAGTGACACATAGGGCGGCGTTGGGGGCAGGGGGGGGTGTACTCATTTTTATGCATGACCGTCGTCGTATGACCATAGACCCTCGCATCCCTACAATGCCGGGACGGAGCATGTCGGGGGGGGGGGTGTGCTCATTGTCATGCATGGCCGTAGTGGCACCCTTTGACCATAGACCCTCAGAGCAGTCCTACAATGCCGGGCCCGGGAAGGAGCACGTCGGGTTTTCACAGACCAGGCAGGCAGTGCTTATACCGAGCGCGAAGCGAATTTGGGTGTTCGGCGTGTCGTATGAAGGGTGAGCTGCGTCCTACAAAAAACATACAATACCAACATACTAACCGTTTGCGAGGCGGACTTCGGGGACCTTGGGTGTAATTTCCTGAATACGGATGCAGGATGGGAGGGTCTTCTAGTCGAATGACTTGACGGGGCGCGCTTGACTCTCCGAGAGCGCACAAGAGCCAGCGAAGCAACCATTGCCTACCCGTCGAGCTGAATACCGGGATAAATTCATACTGGAATGAATTTTATATCATACGATATGAAAGTTTTCGTATGGAAGTGGAAAAGTGGAAAAGAGAAAATAGGGCGGAGCTACCATGTTTCCGCGTGAAAAAATCGAAAAAAAACACAAATAGCTTCGTATTGAGACGGTGCACTGGTATGCATGTATGAATGCTAGAGTTGTGTTGAGAATACAGACTAGGAAAAAAGGATTGTGCTGTACAGCAGTTACGTAGTGCAGAGGATCTATGAACGCTATATAGACTTCAACAGAAAGAAAATTGCGTACGAGTCGTACGTAAAAATGCTGAACCAAAAGGCAACATGCGCATTGCGCACGCACGCGAAAAAAAATACCGGGTACCAGGTATTTAAGTTGGGTGGGCTGGCATCTGGCATGTTGGGACTGACTGCTGCCGTGTCTGTTAATAACTGACTGGTTTGGTACGGCGGCTGACGTATTTTGTGGTGCATTCACTGGAGCACATCATACATATAATGTAATATGATACGTAGGTCGTACGTACGTAGGTGCCAGACCGACTAGCTGGTAGAACCTGCCTGTACTATGGGCACAAACCTGCCTCGGCTGGCCTTCGGTGTGCTCCGGCTGGCTGTCCTATCCTGTCGTTCTCAGTCTTGCCCTGTTGGCGCTGTTTCGGTCCATTTTATTTTCTTTCATTTCATTTGGTTTTTTATTGGAGGTCGCATCTCCTCTGGGAGAAGCACGACACTTTCTTTCTTTTTTTGTCATGCTTTTTATTTGGTTGCTTGATTATTGATTTGCTTCAGTATATTTACTTTTTATTATTTTTTCTTTTCGCTTTTTTCTTATATACGAGGTTGTACTCTTGCATGCACCTGGATTGCTAGCAGGGTAGGTCTTGCCTGTCGTATATGGCGTTGCATTGTCTGCTCTGCTTACTGCACTGAGCGTAGTATCTCTGTGTCGTAGTTTTGTGACCACAGAACTGGTACCTTTTTAGGATGAAGAATCGGCACGGACACTGGGTGTGCTGGATGTCGACGGGTAGAAAGGAAGCTTTAATGTGAAGAACACACACACTGCTAAATAACAAATACTGCTACGACATAGACTAGACTATATACGAGGTACGAGTATATAGAATCGAATGAAAGCAGTAACGAACGCTCTAGAGCTGGTCCTTCAATCAAGTCGTGCAAAAAAGGTACGAGCCCCCTGGTAGGGACACGGGAAGCAGCGAAACGTCAGATTTACCGTCGCCTTCGTATAATATACCATCTTTAATATACCTGTATCCCGGTATCACATATGTATGTATGATATCACACTATTTATAACATATCTCGTATCTTACCTGTAGTCTCTTCATAGTTAAGGAAGAGTCTGTAGTGCGTAGTGCGGGAAAGAGACAGGCGAACAGCCCAGGCTCTCCAAAGTTAATACATACACAGCTGCTGCTCTGCTCTGCTGCTGCTGCTGTTTTCATGCCGGGCGCTTGACAACAGGGACGGGTAGAATACACAGCAAGTAGTAGCCGGTGGGCACTCGCTTGTCTGCTGGGTCAGAACGCGCGCACTGCCCCCGTCGTGCTTGCTTGCGGTGGCTTGCTTGCGCGTAGGCGAGCGCACTATCAAAAGCACTGCTCAGGTCGTCAACAAAATCGAAAGATACCATCGAATATGACGCGATCGGTCGATAGTTCTTTTTAGATTGGAATGATGGATGGGCACGGGGATCACAACAGGCAGCCAGCCCAGAGATCGAAAAAGAGCCCGGCAGGCATTTTGGAGAATTTCGAAAAACTGAAATTACACGGAAAAATAAGGTAGCAACCCCAACTCCTGCATGAACCAGCAGTTTTGGTACGTGGGAGTACACATGTAATATGTATAAAATAAGAAGCAACAGCTTGGGGGCGAGAAGCCGATGCGCGCAGGGAAGCTGCCACAACGCGGTTGGCGGACTATTGTGCGGCGTACGGAGAAGCATTGGTCCAAGGTAATTGCATCCCGCTCTGGGCACGAAGCACTGATGCCTTTGGCAGGTACCAGAGGTACTTGTATCAAACGAACGGCGGCAATACCATCAAACAGGGCGAAAGATGGGATATTTACATGTTTACTCTCTCGTCTCGTCACCAAAAATATTTTTTCTTGGGGTGCATGGCATTCCTTCCTTATTTCATTCCACCTTGTTTGTGTGCTTGTGTTGTTCTTCACAGTACTTTCTTTATGCGTCGACATCCAGCACAGCCAGGTGTCCGTGCTGATTCTTATTCTTCATCCTAGAGAGATACGCACAAAAGCTCTGTGGTCACAAGTAAGAGCTGCATTGGAATGCAGTAAGGAGGGAAACGATTAAATGCCGTGCGATCGTACTGGAAACGACAAGCACAACACACACGCCAGCAACAAGACGAAAAAAAGAAAAGAACGAGAAGAAAAAAGAAAAAAGAACACGGTTGTGTGCATTATGTGTGTTCTTCACATTAAACCGTTCTTTCCACCCGTCGACATGAAGCACACCCAGTGTCCTTGCCGATTCTTCACAATAATACTCGTAGAGAGAGATATTTATACAAGCTCTGTGGTCACAAAACGGCGGCAGAGAAACTATGTGTGTGTGTTTGTCACATTAAACCTTCCTTTCTACCCGTCGACATCCAGCACACCCAGTGTCCGTGCCGATTCTTCATCCTAAAAAGGTACCAGTTCTGTGGTCACAAAACTACGACACATAGATACTACGACAGTGCAGTAAGCAGAGCAGACTATACACTCGCACGTACGACTGGGACATTGTTACGCAGTAAGCGAGCAGATAATGCAATGACATGTCGTTGTTGTACGTTTCCATTGATGCACTTATTTACTGATTTATTGTACATACTCAAATGACGAGGGTTAAGATTCCATTCTACGTTCTTTCCCAAAACATTCCGTCATGACATTCCATTGCATGATATTAGCGACACCAGCGGGCAGCGCAAAAACACAACTTATGTACAAGGAGAAACAAGAGACGCTCGGTTGCTGGCACGAAGCAAAGCAAAGAAAAACAAACACCGTTCCCGCATCTTGCTTGCTGCTCCCTATTAATCCCTTAAGAACTGGTCCCCCAGATTTGGGGACAACCTACTTGGAATTAGTGTGGTGTATTTTTTTTCAGTTCTGAATGGGTTAAATATTAACAACAAATTACGGACAATCAAGATATACGAAGTCTTTATATATACTTGTACGTACATGTTTTCTTGCATGTTTTAATGTATTTGGATAGTATGATGAATCTCGGTACCAGATACTAACACATTCACATGCATAAGCCATGTGTCCTTCGTGGCAGGTATGACGTATGTGTGCATGCAGAATGCTGATAAGCATGCAGCAGAGGGGGGAGGGGGGTAGTGTACAACGCGGAAACAACTCGGCTCTTTGTGCAACTCCGCAACGGACGTGTAAACACGTACGGCGGTAGTGAAAAAAAACGCAAGGCACGAATCGTAGCAGGGAGGGGAGAGGAGAGGAGAGCCTGCCGTGTGACCCCGGATCTGAGTTACGACTATTAATACCACTCTGATCCGAAATATAAGGACCATTTCAATTAAATGTTCAAATACACAAGGTTGTTGTATTCCGGGTCAGACTGGTATCAACATATATATGATAGGAAGGAGAAAGGAAAGCAGGGTAAATAAAATAAACAAAACAAAACAAAAGTGCCTACGTACTACCGTACGCCCCCCTTGTCCTGACGTAAAGAGTCTTACAGCAGTAGCAGATGCTCACTATTATTAAAATGATATATACGTGCGTTCGTATATACCTACCAGGTGCCTGATATACATTTTTTAGCACAATTGTCTCTTTTGCTATTTTATTGACACGAAGTTATTGGAACTCCCCTGCTCCCCCCGTCCTGATGTACGTACAGCTGATAAATGTATTAACAATACGCGCGTTCGTGCATATGATACCCAGCTGTTTTTTAATTTTTTTAATATGATACCCAGCTGATGATATATACCATATAGCACGCTTGCCAAATAAATTGACAATTATTGGACAGCCACTCCTGGTGCTCTGCTGATGCTCGTTAGTTACTATTAATACTGCTTGCTGTACGTTCGTTCACGGTCCGAGCGACATCAATTCAACGATGGTGTTTCGAAGAATATGCAAACTCCCAGCTTTCCTGCGCTGCCCTGCCTGTCATATATGCTGATGCGTATGCGACCGTTTGCCTGCACTGCTGTTTTGCTTCTTCTCTTCTGCTTCAATTCCACACAACAAGGACATATCATACGGCAAGTGCTTGAAAAAAAACGGCAATCAATCGTATCGAAGAGCAAGCACTGAGTGTGAGAATGACGAAATGTATTCTGCGCTCTTGCATTGATGGTATCGTCGCAGGTCAGAAGTCAGAAGCAACCCAACCGTGAACACGTGAACAAAATATCTACAAAATACTGTTGTACGCTGTACCTGGTACTTTTTGTATATATGTACGTACGTGATATCGCATTTTGAGTGGACTCTAAACGAGAACCTTCTCCTGCCTCCACGTATTACGGCCGTTCAGGGGGCGAATTTGGGGTCTGCCCTTTGGTATAATAAGGAAGTACCCCCCAGGTTCCCAGGTTGTGATTAATACCTCGGTAGTGTGTATTTAGGCGAATTGTTGGTGGTCTTTTCCAGCGCGTGGAATTCAGCAGATGCATGCTGGCCATGAGCTTCATGCTTCATGGTATGATATGTACATGGATGATGCATGGATATGTTCAGGCTGCCTTTCAGCCTCCAGGCTGACCATAAACAGGCTGCATCGGCTCGTTCAGTATACGACCCGTTAACCCCTGCTGCAGAAAATAACGCCAGGACCAGCAGCGGCAGCATTAGCAGCAGTTACGTACGTACGTGTACGGCCCACTGGAAAGCCCCCAACGACCCGCTTTCATATTAATTTAGGGTGAATAACAATCGCGTACACAATCGTACCGGTAATTGTTTTCAAGCACTAGACCGTGGCATCGGACAACTGCTGTTGCCGGCCCTGCCTGTACGTATGATGAGAACATGGTGTACACCGCCGTGTATGTATGCGGGTGCATACAAGTATATGCAAAAGCAACCACGTAAAAGGACGGTTGGTTCTCTGCACTCTCCCAAGACATCCACCCCTCGTATCCTGGAGTTTTATCACTCTGATGTACAGTAGTAGTTGGATGTCTTGTATGGCCATCTAAATGTGTACCAGGCATTGACGAGTATCGCATACCAGGTATTATACCCTGGTACATACAGGACTTACACAAGAAGTGGTATACCCAGTACACGGGGTGGATAATACACTTGACCATCGTGCAGCAGCAGGAGCAGCAGCAGCAGCAGTAGCTCGCTTTACATCGCAGCGCCGGATCTTTGGTGGCCATCTACTTATCTACTTACTACATGTCTGTCCCTTTACGACCAGGCTAGTTAAAACCTCGCACTTGTTACTTTACTTGTCACTCTGTGTCATTCGCAATATCACACAGACGTAGCGCACCTGATCCCACACAGGGTTTGGCGTTTTCCCAGCTCGGCTCGTCTCGTGGCGCTCTCCCATCGGGTCGTTGGGGAGGCTAACAGCTACCTTAGTGTCCCACGGCCCCGTCGCGGTTGCTTCCCCGTGAAAGCACAGATGGGCTTCGTATACGTAGATCGTCAGAGTGAAAGTCTGCGGGAAAAAATCGGTGGGATGATGAGATGATGAGATGTGTGTGTAGTTTGTTTGTGTGAGATATGAAGGAAGTTTTGGAAGTAGTTTTGAGAGAGAGTTCCAGACGGTCAATCAAGCAAGCAAGAGAGCTATCATGGCTCTACACGAGACGCGACGTGACGCAACTTCGACGCTGAAAAATAAAAAGCCCTCTCACACCCCCCCGAAGGTGCTTGTATTGCTTGTATGTTGCAGTGTACTCGGGAACAGTACCTCGTAGTCGATGTTTATGTTTATGTGTACAGTGGATACGTACTGATACACCGCTGCTGTGTGCGCAAAAAGACTGCCCGCCGACATGCTGTACTCGTAGTGGTGGCGTTGTGATAGTTGAGTGGCCGGGCCTATAGGGGGGGCGTCAAGCACCCGGCCATTGTTCCCGAAGACTACCATGCGCCTTTCTTCATAAACGGCACACACACGCAAGCCTTTCTCAATAAGGTCTCGGTTCTTGGTTGTAGTACGCACACAGCGCCAAGTGGAAGAAGGGAGTGTTATTAATAGTCGTATAGTGTGGGTGTGCCAGTTGCCGAGATTTAACCCTTTTAGAACTGCAGTCCCGTTTTGGGGACAAACCACTCTAATCCTAAGTGATTTGTCCCCAAAACGGGACTCCAGTCCTATAAGGGTTAAAGACCGCATTCAATTCAACCCATGGAAATGTCAAAGTCGAGGTCCGCTCGGTGCAACTATCTACTCTTGTTTTAGGTCGTTGAACGAGTGCAGAAAAACCACAACGACAGGCAAAGCCAACGCCGACCCAGCCCGTAACGAGACAACCGCTCGTGCTGCGCCGCACGCTCACCTTGCTTTCTTTGTAGGACGACCAGTATCTCGAGGCGCGCGCGAGATCCATGTGCCCAGATGCACCCAGGACCAGCTTTCCCGCCCGCACCACCCCCTGCGTCTGCGGTGGGAAACGGGTGATGAAATTCTCGTATTCGCTTGCAGGCTTCGCGCTTCGCGCTTTGCGTCGCCAGCCAACTCCTGCCCTGAAAGGCTAACCGAACGGCAGCGACCCTCCTCTTGCCCCTCCGCTGGGGTCGACGGCCACCTTCGTTTGCTAACTCGGGTGTTGGCGGGTGCACGTGTAGTGGTGAGCTGCAGTGTAGTAGGCCAACCTCTGAATGCAAGCAAAATGTCGAATACCAAAAAGAGGCAGCAGCACACACTTCTAAATACCTACCTGCAGAGAGAGTACCTCTGTTTGCTGAGTACGATCTACGATCTACGACTTGTGTGTTGTGTTGTGAGACTCGGAGTGGCGGATGATCCGAAAAATATTGCGCCGCATACCCGTACACCACATCCTTCTTTTAGTTGGAACTCCACGCACCAGATCAGAGAGTACTCGTAGGGAGCAGAGCTTGGAGCAGAGAGAGAGGGAGGGGTACGACAGCAGTTCAAACGCAATGAACACTGTGAGGGTGCTTGGTGTTACTACTACTGGGGTCGTCGCCCAGAGCCGGCGGTTGATGTGAGATTTTTTTTCAGCTACGTATAAAGTTGGTTTGCAGAGGTGTCCTTTGTTTTAACAGAGAAAACACCCAAAATGCCGCCGTCAACCTCTTCGATTCCCGGTAACTGCTGCTGCTGCTGCTGCCGCTGCTGCCGCTGCTGCCGCTGCTGCTGAGCTATTGATGAGGTATCATATCCGAGCAAGGTTGTTCTTAGGCGTCAGAGACGGTCATGCTGGCGCCAGCCGAACCACGTGGCCGCGTGGTATGGGTCACAATGTAGTAGCACCGCATCGAAAAACAGATATATACCAGGTACCTCGCGACTCTGTATACGTACGAGTAGTGCTCGTAGCAGAACATCTTCTCATCGAAAGACATCGCTGGTGTAACAAACCTGCACACCAAGACCTTTGATAGGTTGGCTTGCAGCTGGCAGGGTCAGGGACCCCCTCGGCCCTTGGTCTACCGCGTCCGATCATCAATCGCCAATCTAAATAATTCACGGTGCCCAACAGAACCTAGAGACACCCACAGCGTAAGACACAACCACAAAATCCATCCAAGAAAGCGAGGCATTCTTATTTATTTATTTATTTCCTCTTTTATTTTTTTCAGGCCATCTCATGTCCAAACAGAAACGAAAACGAAAAACGAAAAACGAAATCATTTCGTTTTCGATACCTGGTATCATTTTAGCCGATGTGTCCAAACAGAAACGAATTGGGAACAGCAAGATCCAGGCGAAAAAATACTGAGAGCACAAGCTATGGGCTGTTCACAACTATGTACACATGCCGACAACCTAGCGCTCGGCACCACAGGCCCACCAGAGGAACAGGCAGACGCGACGACAATTCCATACCGGGAGGTCGTTGGGCCTCCCATGGAGGTGGTCGCGTGTCCTACTTTGACGCCCCGGGATCAAAATTCAAATGATACTGAGAACGAACTTCCAACCTTATTCTCGAGGGCATGATGCTGAACTCTACTCAAATTATCTTCGCTTTGGCTCGAACGCCGGCAAACAAAGGCCCTAGAGCGTCGGGGCTGGTGTTGTGGTTGGCCTGCTGCCTATTTACGGGGGATCTGTGCGGCTGTGTTGCCGTGCTAGCTGCGGGTTGCGTGCTGCGTGCGCAGCTGTGCGTGCGGCAGTCCTGATGTGATATTTTGACGTGGCTGCGCTGACCAGTAGGACACACTGAATTGTTGCTGCTCGTGCTTTTTTGTTTTCCGTTTCGTTTTTCAACTGTCACCTTTTTGTTTTTCGCAATAGGTTGTAAATCGTTGATTTTCTCAAAACACAAAAAAACGAAGGGGAACACGTTTGTGCCAGGGACCAATCAGCGCCCTGTTTATTTTCATTTCGTTTTTCGTTTTTCGTTTCTGTTTGGACATGCCCTTAACCCATTCAGAACTGAAGAAAATGTCCCACACTACGTAGTTCCAAGTATGTTGTCCCCAAATTCGTGGGACCAGTTCTTAAGGGGTTAAATCTCAAAACGTGTTTTTGTTTTTCCGTTTTTTGGTGGGGAAAGCATTAGAGTATGGTTGAAATAACAACGAGTGTACCTGTGTACGGACAAAGACTTGGTATTAATACGTACTGTACGTATTACTGACCGATGGTTGATTGGGTCTGATTGGCTACCGCAGCAGTGTCGAATCCTGGGAGCTAGAGCGGCCTATTATTCTATTATGGGATCAGACAAACTCGAATCCAAACAGTAGTGGACAAACACTGTTAGTGGATCTTCCTAAGGTAGCTAATTAGGCACTCTGATTGGCCAAGCAAGCACTGCCCACTGGCATAGGGTTCGGGTTAGGGTTCGATCTGAGGGTCAACATACTACTACCAAGACAAAACCCCCATTTTAAAGATCCACTATCACCCTTTGTCCACCCCTCGAATCCAAAACAGGATTATTCAACACCTTCGCAAGCTTTTTCTCCCGGGGACGCTAAAAAATGTCCCCTACTATCTCAACGAGCTATTGGTCAATTTTTTAGAGGAATCTAGTGCTGTTGGCCTATTTGCAGGCTCGAAATCCCAGCGGATGGCCAACTAGCCAACTATCTCTGTTTCATTGTTTTACCCTGTTTCGATAAAAAAAATGGAAACAGGCCGCCTGTTTCGTACCACCAGTGCTTGGTACCTGGTATGTTTTATATATGTACCCGGTTTCGATAAAAAAACGAAACCGAGGGCCAGTTGGCCTGAGTTGGCCATCCGTTGGAAATACGAGCCTGCTAAATCGGCCAATACCACTAGATTCCTCTTGGAAATTGGCAATGGCTCGATGAGATAGCAGGGGACATTTTTTAGCGTCCCCGGGAGAAGAAGCCTGCGAAGGTGTTGAAAAATCCTGTTCTGGGTTCCGATCCCATAATATTTGGCCTAAGGCCATCGGAGATAGCAGGGGACATTTTTTAGCATCCCCGGGAGAAGAAGCCTGCGAAGGTTTTGAAAAATCCTGTTCTGGTCTAAAACTCATGAACTTGTATCCCCGCCGAGGGAAAAATAAGTGATATTATACGTACTCGTATCATATCATCACCCAATCACCTCGTTCGTACGACACAGCAGCTCCGTTCGCTTGACCGCCGCGCATCGTATCGTATGATATCCCACAGCAGTATAAAGCTGTGCCCGTATCGAAATTCGAAATTCGACTCTCGATTTTGATTTTGGAGTTTTTTAGCTGTCAGGTGGGGCGCGCAACTTCATTTTTGAAAGTTGCTCCGGGGTTATTTCGAATGTCGTTAACACGAATACGTACGTATTGACGTAGATGTCGTTCGTAATGCAATTTTTATTGTGGTACGACAGACCACAGACCACGGATGTTTAATATTTGTACATGTAAATATGTCCTGTATGATTTCGCGGGTATATCGAAAATTATCACGTGAATGTGTGCACCCGTGCACCCGCCAAGCCGTGCTCCGTGTAGCAGAGAAAGGGCGTGCGGCGGTGCGCTGGCGCACCTATTTTGCGAGAATCCCGCTTAGCGCGCAATATGCTGGAGTCAATGTGCGGCTTGCCGCACCTTCGTTTTTTGGTGCCGCACTTGTTTTCGCAGCATGCGAAAAAAATTGTGCGGCTGAAAACAAAAGATGTGTTCCTTTCCGCCTCGAGAAAAAAAAACGGTCATTTCGCCGTAAAGCGAATAAAAATTAAAAATGGGTCTGTTTCGCTTCGTTTTCGTTTGTTTGTTTTTGCCTCCGTACCAGTGTATTAATTGCATATTGTGGTGTTTCTTTACGCTTTAAAGGAGCCTACTGTGTGTGTGTGTTCTTCACATTAAACCTGTAATAACCGCCTACTACGAGAGGGTAAAAAGAGCATGTAAAGACGCACAATATTTATGCATTATTTACAAAATAATGTCCATTTTTTTCAATTTTTGCCCCCGGCGTCCCTCCGGGGGGGGCTCCGGCGGCCATCCTCCGGGGGCCTCCGGGGGCCACTGGCGGGGGGGCGCACCGAGCCTTCGGCTCGGTAGTCGGTATGCGGGGCTGCACCAAGGCCTACAGCCCCTGGTGCGCTTCGCGCACCACGTGCCGGAAGCCTAACCCTTATAGGACTGGAGTCCCGTTGTGGGGACAAATTACTTATAATTAGAGTGGATTGTCCCCGAAACGGGTCTGCAGTCCTAAAAGGGCTATAAGTATAGCCCTGGTCAGCGGCATACTGGTTGGTATATACGGCATGTCCCAGTATGTACTGGTGTTGCACTCCTGTATACCAGTATATCCAGTATTGTACGTACATACCAGGTACGCATCCATATATACCACCTATATCGTGTACTGCCGCACTGCCGCCTTTGGTGTCCTGCTACGGCTGGCTCTGCCGTGAGCAGTGAGACTGCTGAGTACAGACGATACGTACGTACGGTGCGTACTTGTGCGCAGACTCGCATGGTATACGGTATACCTGGTATCTGGTTAAACGTTTTATGCATACGTTTGTTTGTTCGCGTTTTCTTTTTCGGAGATCTCAAGTTCCAGGAGAGATTTTGATTCGCTTAAGTTCACAAGGTCACAGGGCCTGTGGCCGAAAACAGAAAAGTTTATTGACGAATCACCGACCTCTCAGGTACGCGTCTGTCCCTGGAGACTGGGGACTCGAGGCCAGAGGCCAGAGTGCTCGTGTGGTTTTCTCGCCTCTTCACGTCGCAGCACCAGCGATAACAAAAAAGCTGCAATAAAAGGGTCATCAATTTTTTGCTTAATATTTTACCTGGTACCTGGTATAATATGATACATACCTGGTATGTACGAGTATACAACATTCAATAAACTTATTATAGAACTTACTAATGCTTGTATGTACGTAGGACCCGTGTTTTTCGTTTGTACTAATAATAGGGACAAACTACTTGGCATTGGACTGGGATCATGTTTCCCGTCGTGGTAAAACAAGCTGCCTTCCGCTTGAAAAACGCCACGTATATTGCTAAAAACCTACGTGCTCCCCACCCCCCAGCGAGTCAGATGTTGAGGACCCGCCATGACCGTGGGTGGCCCTTTCTCCCGTCGTGGTTGGTCTTTTCCGCATGCCTTTGTGCAGGCCCTTTGTAAGCCACTCGTCGTCGCTTGGAACGATCGGCTGGGTCTATTGAAGGCCGCTCTTAACCCCTTTAAGAACCGGTCCCCCGTTTTTGGGAATAAACTACTTGGAATTGGTGTGGGATAAGTTTTTCAGTTCTGAATGGGTTAATAAGTCGGGCCACAGATCTGATAAAAGGGACATATTGGACATCGGTATATAAGGGGCCCCTCGATTAACCCCTTAACCCTTATAGGACTGGAGTCCCGTTTTGGGGACAAATTACTTAGAATTAGAGGGGTTTGTCCCCAAAACGGGACTGCAGTTCTAAAAAGGTTAAGAACTGGTCCCACATATTTGGGGACAAACTACTTGGAATTAGTGTGGGATCTTTTTTCAGTTCTGAATCCTTTGGTACGTAAACATTTGGTCCCCAAAGGGGCTATTATTAGTATACTGTACGTAAAATACACATAAAATACCAGGTGCATATGTGTATGTATGTAACTGTCTCTTTATAAGAACTCGCGCAGTAGGACATTTGTAACTGTCGTCAACTTGTGTGCGTTAGCGCGGTCGGTCGGTCGGTCAGTCGGTCAGTCGCTTCCAGTGAGGTCGGATTATGTCATTTCGGCGAGAGCGATTTTGCAGTGGTCTGGGCCGCCGTAGTTGCGTAACGCCCAATGTTCCCTATTAACAAAAGCCGAAAAAATACAAATGAAACCACCTGCACGTTTGCTCCCCTCGGGCTTCCCTTGACCCTAAGACCTTCAACGACGCTTTCTGGGGCTGCTTTGTGGACGTGTCCCACTTGTTCCCATTCATGGTATTGACGACCACGAGTAGGCCGACCTCGACGCTGTTCCTGTCATGCGATGGAGGCTTCCAGCAGTGCCGCGCCGCTACAACACGAAGAAAACTAGTCCGGGTGCTGGGTGCAACCCCTCCCCCCCCCTCACATAAAGCCACACTTTTGGATGTGCCTTTCGATCCCCTAGCGGGGATGTCTCTTAAACGTCCCCTGTGTTTGGTGGCAAGGACCGGTAAGCAGCCCTTATTTTTTTTGTTTGCCGTGGTGCGCGAAAGCACGACCTGTTTTGGCTGTAATCCGACATCACTGGTCGCTCCTCTTGAAAGGGTGTTCGCGTAGATCTGCCCGTTCAGCCTTAGTTCCTTAAATATGCCCTGTCAACAAATATAGCCTTTCCAAGCACAACGACCAGGTGGCACACCAACCAAGCAGGCATACCTCTGGTTATAGGGATAGGGTCAGAGTTCCGGGTCGGGGTGATGGCCGCCGGCCGTTAGCCGAAGCCAAAAAAAAAAAGCTCGCCGTCGGGAACGAAGGCCTTCCAGCTTCGTGACGAAACCCTTCCTCATGTTTGAACAGCATCATTTTAGTCGTGCATGCCTAAGGGGAGTCCGCCTGATAGCAGCAGATTTACGCCACGTGCTCGAAACGGGTCCTTGTTTTGTGATGTTGTGTTGCTGGTTTTTGGCGCCGGGCAAAATTAGAAACTCGCATTCGATCGTAATACTGTATTATTAGTAATAATAGTAATACCTATATATACTGGTATGCTCCAGGGTTGCAGCTTTAGGTGCTGAATAGACTAAAGCACAGCAGCAACCAGCTCGTAGTGGGAAGTGGGAGTTATTATGGACTGCAGGCGTTTTTTTTTCCTTGTGGTAAACATGTATTTGCTCGTGTGCGACTAGCTGCCACACAAACGACGGGGGTGAAGCGGTAGATTAGCGGTGTTAGTTAGATATGCCTCATTAGTACTGCACTCCCATCGTAGGGACAAAACACTTGAACTTAGAGTCTGATTTAAGTTTATCTTGGAATTAGAGTACACTCCTACAAGGGTTTGGGCACAAGGGTATATAGCGCCCATATATCCTCAACCTCAAGAATCATTGATGAAATGACTTCGTACTTGTATATACTTCGGAGTATGTACCTCAAGTACACACATATCATACATACAACCCGGTATGAAATTGCACCAAGTACCGCGTGTGTATATTCATATTCATACAACACTGTTAAATGCGAGTATTATTTTGGTGTTCTAAATATGTTGGTGTTCTAAACATATGGTTCAGTAAGTACCATATAGAGTACGCGTGTAGCTGTTCTTTGTCTCTACGAACACCGCGGTCCTCCACCCATCCTTTCAGCAAGTATTTGTGTTGTTACCATACAGTTCATATATATCAGGTATATACGTTAATGGATATATATAACACTCTGGACGGATATATAAGGACCGTTTGTGTACTGATATTAATGTCCAAACGGCCCTTACATGCCCGGACAGAGTGGCTTATCGTACACACTATACTTAGACGGACATATGCAATATAAGTATTAATGGATAGTTTGCTTATTGTCTCCTCTTCAAGTTTCCCCTTCGAGGTCCGTTCTGTTCTATGCTCTCTGGCCGGCTCGTAGTTTGTCACGACAGAACCTGTGTCATATCGCCGTGTCATGTCGTATCATGCAACATCATGCCAGGCTCATGCACACCGGTATAATGTATCGCATGTCTCTGACTAGCGAGAAGAGTGATTACGTACCTTACGGGTCCAGGAGGTGCTGGATGTCGTCTGATACGAAGAACTGCGATGAAGAACTCCCTTGAATGTGTCAGACAACGGCCAACGGGCGAATACTATCAACCCTACTATTACGATAATGTACTTCAATGCAACGTAGTATTCATGCGGCTGTTGCTGCCCATGTGCGTTATTGCCTTGGGGGGTCGGAGCAGAATAGTTTTGTAGTGCCATGTTTCAGTTTTCGGAATTTCCTCCTATTTTAATGTGATAATCGAGTCACGGGTTTCCAAAAGGAGAGGCCTTTTGTTGGCAGTCTCGCCCACATGCGGTCTGAAGGCTAAGTGCAAACGTAGGGCGATGCTATTAAATAGAAGCGAGGCCACGCGACTTTGGAGAATAATCTATACGTGTTCCAGGTGTGACCACGATGTAACACGTACGACATGTTTCATCCTATCATACATACCACCGGCCGTCATTTCCCCCTACCTGCTTTGTCTCTACCAGCTGCAGGTCTGTCGAACTGACTGTGCCAGAGCCTCTACACAAAATAATCGCTGCTGTATGTTGCGCTTTCTGTCCCCCTAAACCCACAACCAACGCACACGAAAACAGCAGCGATTCTACCATTTCTGCCTGTCAACGACCGACGTTGTGAACGGTACTGCAGTAGTACTCCTCTCACGCACCACGTAGAGAGCGGTGCTCGATTTCGCGGCTTTTGGTTGCTGCTGTGGCTTGCATCCGCGACCTCAGGTCGTCTTCGAAGTGACTTGCGTTTCGTGTTCTTCGGTATGGCACGTTTTGTTTTTTCTTCGGTGTTTGACAGCACCGGCCTCGAGCGACACAGCTCTTGTAGTTCACTAGCAATAGCAGGTGGGGGGAAACCCTCGTGAATCGCATGGAGTGCAATATGCCGTGCCGACCCTGATGACACCTTGACCACAGGTTTTGTTCTTATGGGGATACCAAGCCACCCTGCTCTTTAGCAAAACCAAGAAAATTCCACTTGCCCAATAAAAATGCGAGGATCGAGGCAAAACAGCCGTACTCTATTTCCTCTATTAATAAGGTAGAGATCGAAGGGATGGGGGAGGGGGAAGTCCGCGACCCAGCGTTCAACCTGCATCAGACCGTATGTCTCAACCCAACTGCACCCAGCCTGTACACCCAGAGCCCGAATAATCACGGATGCTCCTCCTCGTGTGACTGAGTTTCGTATCGTATATACCAGGTACCGTTTATGTTGGAATGTCACTATTGGAAGGCTAGCAAGAGAGACAGGATAGGATGTGGCGTGTTTGCTCTTTGCGAGCTGGTCTATATACGAGGACGGCAATCTTAACAGTTTGGCATGTACTACGTACGAAGTAAGTTTAAATCTCTGGTTATCCGAAAGTTGACTTAGCATTTTGTTGTTTGTGTTTTTGACCATTTTGTTTTACTTAAAAGTAAGTTTCTTACGTTTACCAGGTATGTTACTCCGTGTTTTCTAGGACTGGGCACTGGCACAGCAGTATTCACTGCCGATAGATTAATATATGTACGGATTCAGCCTGCCAGCAGTTGCTGCCAGTAATTTTTACATACCCATGTCCATTAAACACGCCATAGTACAGTACGGACACCCACGAAAATGGACTCACCCTATGTGCAGGAGCAGTCGGCACACAACTTTATGCAGGATGCGGGTCTTATTGGTCGAGGCTGGCCTTTCGTCCGCCCGTTTCGTTTTTGAAAAACGCCACCAAAACAAGCGGCGGGGCGGGGACCCTCTGGTGACTGCCCCTGCCGACCTCGAGGCCCCCAAAAGGTAGGAGTTCGGGTTAGGGTTAGGTCTGGGGTCGGATCGGTCTTGGCCGACTTGCAAGGTTGAAATTGACCACACTCGTCCTGCACAAAGTTGTGTGCCGACCAGTCCTGCACATAGCGGACGCCATGAAAATGCGTTTGGGGAGGAGAGAGGAGGGGGGGGTCCGTGACCCCGATGGGTGGAGCCACCTCAGCCCCAAGGGTAGGCGCGATGGAGTAACATTAAACTGCAAAGTGCTTTTTATTATGCGCCTTCGGGAACAAAAATGAAATGAGGATCGTCTCATCATCGCCACACGTTCCGTGCATTTTTTCTTAGCTTTTTTCTTCGAAAGGAAGCAAACATTTGTACGAGCTGGTTCAAGCATACCTCCAAAAATCCGTACGAGCGGGTTCAAGCACACCGCCCCAAATGTATCAAGCATTCTATGTATTATATGTATGTCGACGGCGTTTTTTGGAGTTACTGTAGGCCCTGAAATTTGTCACACATGTTTTATGAACCCCTGTGAGCCCATTGCAGATGTCGTACATGTGTTTGTTTTATTCGCCAGAGTTTTTGCAATTGTATTTTTTGGGATATTTGGGTCTTAAGGAGACCCTTCGGGCAAAAATAATCAAGAGCACTGCAGTCTTACAAAAAACAAATCCTCTTTTTTTTTTCTTTTTTTTTTTCAATTGCAGTACTATTTCTGGTATCATTTCGACATTTCATGACTCCCTGCCGAAAGCGACATTGCTCCAGTTCTAATGCTCAGGCCTACTCCCTGAAGAAAGTTTTAGAGAGCGTAGGTCATGAGCATGGGCAACATTTTTGTCTCTGGAGCCGGATCGACCCGACGCCTTGTTCATCACGCAAAGTGCCTCTTACTCAATAACGACCCCCCATACCTCTGGTACCCAAAGCCAAATTTGAAAAATGGTATTTTCTCCGGCTGCTGATACTGTTTGAACTCAAAGTTCAACGAGGACGCCGAGCACTATTAATCTATTAATAGTAGGCGAACCTACCTGGGCCTCCATTAATAGTGCGACCGTCCATAGCTTCCTACGTACGCGGCCACAGCAAAGTGCAGATACCTGTTACCATACGGGAGCTCCGAAATGATCAAAATTCTTGCTGCTGACCGCTTTCGTTTTGTGATGCAAACACAGCAATGCCTGCCCTCCCTTGCAGATCCAAGGGCCCCAACACCTCCTATTAATAGTAGAGACCACAACGAACAAGCTATACATTGGTCGGGAGCGGGTCTGAGCATTAGAACTGGAACTATGCCTTGTTCAGTCACAAGGAGTGATGATTTGGTGTTAATGCACCAGAAGTAGTACTGCTGCTGTAAAAAAGCCCAACTTTTTTTTTTCAGAAGACTCATGTACTCTTTTTTTTGTATTGACCGAAGGGGCCCCTTAAAGGAGATCCATTTTTTTCCGGCGAAAAAACAGTATAAAAAATTAAACATTATGTAACTGGTGGACAGGGGTTCAAAGAACACGTGACAAATTTCAGGGTCTTATCTTGAAAAAAACGGCGTGGACGTTTGGACTTTCGTGCGGTGTAGGTGCAAAAAATATGGCCTCGTCTCGTAATTAATCACTACTGGGGTTTCAGTATATAGGATCAGTTTTTGGCGTTATGTATTCTATAATACTTGATTATGCAGTCAGTTCTCCGAACATTTGATCGAAACGTTCTACATTCATGCCTTGGAGTACCTGGAACCTGGAAGCGGGTTCGTCCAGAAAAAAAAAATGAAGAAAAAAAATGTTTCCTTCCTACAAAAACGCCTGACTATTCTTGACGTTTTCGCAGGCATGTGATTGGCCGGGACACAATTACGCCGCTAGCGCCAGCCCTAGGCCCTCAACAAGAAGAATAGCTACCTCGTACGTATGTCGCCCTCTTCCTCTCTGTGTCGTAGTTTTGTGACCACATAACTGGTATCTCTAGGGCTGTGAGTCGGCACGACTTAAGTCGCCGACTAGTTATTAGTCGGACTAATAGTCAGTTGTGAAACGGAGGTGCCGACTTTCCGACTTATTGGGTTTCCTTAACTGTAGGAAGGCTTTTTTAATGCGGGTACAGCTTTTAACATGAATTGCTGCGGGCTGCGGATACCCTCACATGCCCTGTGACACTGCAGCGCACAGCGGGAGATCCACACACACATACACGCACACACACATGGCGGAACAGCCCATCTCTCTCAACGGTGCCGACGGTGTCAGCCCTGGCGCACCCAATGCCAACGCTGAGGGCGGAGATCCCGTCGGCGAAGTCGTGGCCATTATCGGCCCGCGGACCACCTTGGCGAGTGCACGCGACGCCGAAACGGTGCTCTACCGCGTGAAGCAGTAGCCATTACCGCACTACTGAATTATTATCTAGGATAAAGTATGGAAATCGGGGAATATT
>MEHQ01004478.1:470752-508552 GCA_008828725.1 Saccharina japonica | reverse complement strand
GGCTGGCGAAGCCAGCCGACTTGCCGAAAAAAGTCAGGCGAGCGAAGCGAGCCAAACCTCCCCCCCCCGGCGGAGGGGGCCCCGCTGGAGGCGCCCCCGGAGGGCCCGCCGGATGCGCCTCCGGAGGATCTCGCTGAAGGCGCCGCCGGAAGCCAAAAATACGCTATTTGGCTTCACTTTACGCAAGAAAAGCGCAAACAATATGACCTAGATTCACATACATAAGTTTTTAACGAAAAACACAAAAAAGCTTAAGTTTACACAAGAACTTCACAAAAAACGAGAAGTACAACGCATGTACCAGGTAGATCTACCCCGGACTAGAGGAACGCGACAGCAATTGTTTGAGTCGAAATACTACCTGGCGGGGATACGAGCGAAAAAGCGAACTCATCACCAAGATAGCGGTGCAAAAAATATCCCCAGAAGAAAAGGTCTTGGATCCCTCCGGGATGTTATTCGTTTATTAACGTCTCTCCCAACCTTGCGCAAAACGCGCGCGTCGATGACGACGGCAAGTCCTAAAAACTTCCACAGCGGGTTGTTGGATCTGGGCGGCTTGGTGCGCCTCTGCTCATGCTTCACGCGAGCCGCCTTTACCGCAATTTTGAATTATTATGTAGGATAAAGTATAGAAATCGGGGACTTGGCTGTGGCCCGCGTGTGGTTCCAGTGTTAATATTTCGAAAAACGCCGAAAACACTACTTTAGACACTAACCCTAACCCCAACCCCGACCAATATATACGAGCGTTGTCTCGAAAAAAACTTTTTTTTTTTGTTTGAAAAATTGGGACGACACTAAAAGGTATATAAAATCCCCCTGGGTGGGGGGGGGGGGGGGGGGGGCTCGGCTGTAATGCTGTTCGACCAGGATACTGATACAATCCAGTATACTGATTGCTGACGCGGTCAGTATATCCACGTACCGGCACGGTACTGACTGAGGCTGCCAATGCCCAGCCCTATGAAATACTTCAATTGGAATATTTTTTTCACGTTTTTTTCACGTTGAACTCGCAGGGATACAGCAGTGAGAGAGTGAGAGTACAGTAATACAGTAGTAGTAATGAGGCACTGCTGCCGTTCATACATATCGTACCTATACCTGTGGTACAGCGTAGTACAACTCGCACGACACGAGCGATGAGAGACGAGTAACCATGTTAATTCAGAACTTCTGAGCATTGGGTACCAGGTATTGTTTGTTCTCGAATGTTTTTTGCTTCGCTTCGCTTCTCACATTGTCATGTGTTATCGTATCCTATCGTCATACTCTACGTACGCTCTCGTTCTGTACGTGCGTGTGTGTACGTAGTGGGTGTTTGTGTTCTTCGCTTTTAAACCGTCCAACGACCCGCCGACATGGTCGTCAGTCGTGAGATAGGCTTTTTAGGTTTTTCAATTAAACCTATCGGTAAGAATGTGCACAAGGGAAATCGAAAGAAATGGAGAGCGTCTCACAACGATGAGCAGTTGAAGCAGAGTGTGCCGATTTCTTCAGCAGCAGTTGAAGTACAGCAGCAGCAGCAGCAGTTGAAGTACAGCAGCAGCAGCAGCAGCAGCAGCAGCAGCAGCAGCGCTACTTGATGGTCCTGCTACTAGGGCGCTGCTTCTGCTGCTGCTTGGCCCTTCGCTTCATCCCCCGAAGTTATTTACCAGGTACCTAATTCATTTTACTACCATACACTTCGTACCAGGTATATAATACTCGCATGTACCATTTAATGACAGATACTGCATATAGGGCTGTGTGTTGGTTGTACTTGACCACTATTTTTACGCCATTATTACATTATTACAGCTTTACGGCTATTATTGTAGCAAAAAAACACACCATGTTCGGTTATGATTACTACCACTCTTGTACCGAAATATAAGCACCATTTATATATTATCGTTCAATAAAAAGTGCCTAAATTTCGGGACAGTGGTACCTGGTATGTGTTACTATGATATGTTCCCCCATAGTAGTTCGATAGCGAAAATAAGAAAATAAGGCCAACTAACTGACTTATTTTCGTCAATAAAAAAGCACGCGTCGAGCCTCAGATGCGCCCAAGTCCCGATGCTATGGCATGACGCAGAACTCTGCCGATTGCGGAACGCAAGTATTAATAACTACTGTAACGTCTAGCTAACTAAATGCCAACTAATGCCAACTAGAAACTAGTCGACGACTTACATATAGTCAACCAACCCACCGCCCTAATGATGGAGATATTTTTTTCGTTAACCCCTTAAGAATCGGTCTCGTGATTTTAGGGACAAATTACTTGGAATTAGTGTTATTTCCGGATACCTGGTACCTCTTTCCCCAAAAACACCACACGACGAGGTTTTGTGTCCTATATCATGATATATGATGGCCTTCATGAGGAGATGAGGGGACGAGAAAAAACATGAAAGAAAAAAAACCGTTCTGTGTCGGGGAATGTGAACATGTCAACCGGGTTGATGTGTGGACGGTGTGCGTCTAAATCTTCTGTTTTCGGTTCATTTTGCCACACCTGCCCCCCACCTACCCCCACGACACGCAATAGTGCGACACGGCTGACGTGGTGCAAACAGAACTGCAGTAGTTATCTTCAAAACCCTACCAACCACATACCTCGTACTACAAAATAGTACGAGGGGCCATAGATAATAGGAACTACCTGGTACGGTACAGACAAAAATATGTACGTATGATACAGTACACCTTGGTACAGCATTGCACGACCTGTCTGAAAGCACTGGTATAGTGAGTGTGTGCTTCTACCCGTCGACGTCCAGCATAGCCAGTGTCCGCGCTGATTTTTCATCCTATATAGAGAGATACGTTCAAAAGCTCGGTGGTCACAAAACTACGGCGCAGAGAGAGTACACAATGCAATGCCATGCACATCGTGCTGGGTATTCATACGACCAGCACGAGGTGTGAGTGTTCTAAACAAGAACGGGTTTCGTATCTACGATGGCCTTAACAACAAGGATGTGAGGGGGCGAGGAACAGGTAGTATATACCATCATAGTAGTGGTGCTGTACCCGGAAATGGCACCCGGTGGGCCTCTCTTTGCTTCCGTTATCGGTTCGATTTGCGAACCCCCGCACCCGCCCCCCACGTCACGCCCGCCGTAGCAGCGCCGTGTATACAGTTAGTGTGCACAACCAGTTTATAGACCTGCCGGAAACAGCGTTGTTCGTTGGATTATCCATTGCAGCATTAACCTGTCTGCGTCTTGCGTAGGTATTCATATTATTGTTCGCAGTCTCAATCAACCTTACGACTTTTAAAACCGTTTTTCAACCCGCCGCTGCTAAGCAGCTGCACATATGATATATACCTATGGCCGGAGCAGGTTACACCTGGTGGCTTATACCTGATGCCTGGTACATCATACCAGGTATATATCATATTATACTTGTGTATGCACGACAGCAGTTTTTTTTTTTTTTTTTGCCGGGCGCGATTTCCTTCAGGTTGTGTGTGTGTTCTTCACATTAAACCTTCCTTTCTACCCCGTCGACATCGAGCACGCCCAGTGTCCGTGCCGATTCTTCATCCTAGAGAGGCACCTGGTACAAATTATGTGGTATCAAAACCGCGACACTGTAGGCAGTTAGCAGTAGGCGTACGTACTACTTTGTAATGCAGTGAGCAGAGCAGAGAATGCAATGCCATGTACGACAGGCACGACCTACCTACCCATGCTAGCAATCCAGATGCGTTGAAAGAGAGAAAATTAAAAAAGAAGAAGAAAGGAAAAGGATTTGTGACCACGGACTACCGATGAATACCGCTGAAAACCCGGTACAGTACGCGTATAGTCTACCAATCTGGGGGGAAATGGGAAATGTAAGGAGCGTTTAGTCTTCGTGTTTACCCCCAACGGTCCTTACATATCGGCCCAGAGTGGTACACAGTACAGTAGTAGTTAACAAAATTATTAATACTCCTGTATACCACTCTGTACCGAAATATAAGCACATTTTATACATTAATATTCAATAAAAACGGTGCTTAAATTTCGGGACAGAGTGGTATGTGGATAGCGATGTCGCATGCCCAATCAAACTTATCCCACACTAATTCCAAGTAATTTTTCCCCAAAAACGGGAGACAGGTTCTTAAGGGGAGGTATGCACCATTTTTTTTTCCGAGGCCCCTCAGAGAGGCCTATACTAATAGTAAGTCAAAAAGTGATTCTATGGAGGAAAATTAAAATTCTGCCCGATGAACAATCCAATCCTCATGGCATAACATCATAACTAAGGACACCACCAAAAATAGTGAAAACACAAAAAACGAAATTTCTAACGATTTTGGTTTACAACCCCTTTAACCCTTATAGGACTGGAGTCCCGTTTTGGGGAAAAATTACTTAGAATTAGAGTGGATTGTCCCCAAAACGGGTCTGCAGTCCTAAAAGGGTTAAGAACTGGTCCCACGAATTTGGGGATAAACTATTTGGAATTAGTGTGGGACATGTTTTTCAGTTCTGAATGGGTTAAGAACTGGTCCCACGAATTTGGGGACAAACTGCTTGGAATTAGTGTGGGACATTTTTTTTCAGTTCTGACTGGGTTAAGAACTGGTCTCACGTATTTGGGGACAAACTACTTGGAATTAATGTGGGATCTTTTTTTTCAGTTAAGGAGCCCCGTCATTCAGAAATCGTTTCAGCCAAAAAGTGCTACTGCTGCTGCTGCTGCTGCTGCTGCTGCTGCTGCTGCTGCTGCTGCTGCTGCTGCTGTACTTCTATCGTAGCACGAGTCCCGTTTGACGGAAATACGTACGTAAGAGACGAGAACATGTACATGAAGGTTGCCACATCGACCGGCCGCTCACTGCTATTTAATCGCTTAGGAGATGATGGGATGATACGTTTGTTGTGTGTTCGTGTTCCTTTCCATTTGTCTGAGGGTACCCATTACCTGTTACGACGATGCAAGGAGTCGTGCGACACGGACGGGCGCAGACAGCATGGTCCTACTCGCACTGCCGCGCGCTGGCACGCTACACGTGGGGCGGCTGATACGGCATGCTTATTGTACTTTTAGTCGTCATCTATCTCCTTTATCCTCCATCTCTCGATCTCTCCCATCTAAAAACGGGGGTTACAGCAGTATGTGATAACGACAACGGAAGCAATACATACCCTGGTTACTGGGTACGGTACCAGATACCTGGTACGTACGTATGTGATACTATTTATACCCCCATCACGTACGTAATGCTCGTACGTACTACAGACCCCGTCCTCTCTCTCTACCCCTCTGCTAGGCCTGTATGGAATTAGAACGACCTTCTTTGCCTTCGGGGCATGTTTGAAATAATCACGAAAGCCTCAAATACGTTTGTTTTTCTGAAATAGGCTTTTGCCTATCTCGCTGCTTTGATGCCTTCCTCTCGTTGCTTGATTTTGCCTATCGAAAGCCACGACAAAAAAATCCCACCTTTCGGGCACTTGAAAATAACGCCGTTAGGTGGGGAACTCCCGAAATGGAATACTGGTATACGATGTACTTGTATAGACTTTGCTAATTTTATGTTTCCGTTACTCTCGCACCCCTACGTACTAGTGATGAATGATTGCCTGATATACAGTACAGGGCACCTGATAAGAAACAGGCAAATAAGAAAGTCAGGCTGAGATTTGGAGGAAAATACGAAAATACAGAGTCGTTATCTTGAAATTGGTGTAGAAAGCACCCTCTCTCAAATAAGAAATCCAGCCTGGACTAGATTTCCTGTTTCGTATTAGGGGTCCTGTACTGCTGTATACCCGTCACTGTAGTTTGTAGTTTGTAGTCGTACGACTGGTGCTCAAGCATTCACGTCTTCTTCTCCCTCTGTGCCGGCTCCACTAACTGTCCGTCTCAGTTGTGCCCACATTTCCTCGTGACTATAATCTGTACATAGAGCTGTGGGTCGGCAGGAGTTCACGGCTAATAACTACTATTAATCGGTAGGTGCCGTTAGCCAACTGACTGACTTTAGTCGGTAAGTCGTCTGGCGCAGCCAACTGATGGCCAGCCGATTTTCCGACTGAAGTCAGGCGAGCGAAGCGAGCCAAATCAGCCCTCCCCGGCGGAGGTGGCCCCGCCCAAAAGAGAAACGATGTACCCCTTATTGAACAATCCTTCCTACAATTATGGAAACCCAATAAGTTGGATAGTCGGCACCTCCGGGAAACGACTACGACATACTACAGCAGTAGTCGGATTAATAACTAATAGTTGGTGACGTTGATTCGTGCCGACTCAAAGCTCTTCAAAACGGATATCGCGTAAATCTCCCGGTTCAGGCTTAGTTCCTTAGACGTGCCCGAACAGCACTAGAACCTTTCCAAGCACAACGACCAGGTGGCACACCAACACACCAACCATGCCTGCCTCTGCTAGTCAGGGTGGGGGGTGAGGGTTAGAGTTCCGGGTCGGGGTCGTGGCCGCCGTTCGCCGTTAACGGAAGCCGAAAATACGCTCACGGTCAGGAAACAACCCCTGATAGTTTCGTGTCAAAATCCTACCTCCGTAGAACCCAGTACCATTTCATTCGTCGGGCTCGTCGGAGAATTTTCGCCTGATAGCAACAGATTTACGCTACGTGGGGCAAACGTGGAGTTGTGTCGGTCTCGCAGAAACAACGGAATTGGTTCGCGCATCGACTGATAATTCCAACTTGTTTTAAACAAAGTTGTCGAACTCTCAGCTGCCGTTTTTTTGTTTTCCTTTGTCTTCCGCAAATATAAATTGTCAAAAGTAATTCTCGAAATTGACGGCGCATCTTGTCTACTATTGATGAATTCCACTTTTTTTTTTCCGGGAGATTTAAGTTACGGAGACATACCTGGGCTGAACCTACTCATAGGAGACGGATCTACCGTATGTGAGGACTCTTGTCCCGAGTTTTCCTATTTCCAATTTTCCAACCCTGTGCTCTAACTTTCCTGGGCCCGCCACAACCTGTATAATAACCCATGCATACCTGGTATCAAGTATTGAGGAATTGAAAAAATGTAAAATCCGGGGACAGGTGATCCAGATACCAAGTGTTGATCAAAACTCTAATTTTTTTATAATCCGGCCGATTCCTCGGTTGGCTTTTGACTGAAACATAAACATCCATACCCCCCCCCCCCCCCCAGCAGTTTTGTTTGTTTGGTGATAGCTCGGTCTGCTGGGGTATTCACTCGGACCTGGCTCCGCGCAATTTGTCAGCTCTGAATTCGCAAAACTGGGCGGCGAAAAAGTGTTCAACTTTCGTGCTCGGCTCTACACCAAACTGCCCCGTAGCTATAGACAGCGTAGAGGATCTCTCCGTCCACTATTTCATATGATACATACGAGGTACGTGCTTTCGGCAAAAACCGCGACTCGGTTCAGCATGGAAACAAAACAAAAATGATCACTTGCTGAAATCTAAAGTTATTTTCGCGACTCGATTCAGTACTTGAAAGAAAAAAAGTGTAATCACTTGCTAAAATTTAAAGGTATTTTCGTATTTGCATGCCATTGTACGTTAGCTTCGAAACATATAGCTGTATCACGCTTGCGGTACGGTACCGAAATCGCAGAGCCAAACGCCGATACCAAGCCACGGTTTTCCCGCTTTTCGGAAGGCGTTAGGTTTTCTGCCGCGTGTTTGTTTCGAGACTTTTGCACCTAACAAGCCCGTTGGCCACATCTAGAAAAGCGCAAACATCAACTCGGCTTTGTTTCAGTCCATCTCTTGTGCAAGGAAGGGTTTTAATTCTGAGGATTTTTTTTTTTCCAATATGGAGGTTTCAAGCGCCTTCGCAGAGGCGTGTTTCATCCGGGAAACGGGCGAATTAAGTCCGCTTTTGTCGGATTCAGACTAGTCGGTTCACGAGAGGAATTCAGCGCCCTTGGCCGTTCGTTTTTAAATGAACTTTGAAAATATGTTGGACACATTGTCACACCTCGGACAGATCACTTACAAATCAGATAGATCATACAGATCATTACCACTTGATCTAGATATTACCTCAAAAGGCAGATCTATACCGAGTCTTGTATGATTTGTATGATCTAGCTCGTGTTTGCGGGTGGGACCCGTATAATCCGCATGATCTAGCACACATTTCCCGGATTGGATCTGTACTATTTAATAATCAGATCCTGCACAATCTCTCACGGCGGCAGATGAGGAACTAGATGATCTCTCTGTAGATGATTTATCTGTAGATGATCTCTCTGTAGATGATCTCTCTGTAGATGATCTATCTGTAGATGACCTATCTGATCTGTCCGAGGTGTGCACATTTTCTAAATGTTGGTATTACGGAGGACCATACAAAGTAGTAGTAAATAGGGGACCTACAGCAGTACATACAAAAAACTATATATTTTCCTATTTTTACTAACAATATTTGGTCCTATTTACTAGTATTTACTATGGTGTCCGGTAATAGTCATTTTTCCTTTCCCCCTCCGGATCAGTTTCGGTAGCGATACTGTATCCATAACGACGTCATCATTCCGTAGTAGTATCCTTGTGTGCTCATGTAATGATACCAGTATGTAAGTAACAAGTTTATCCGAAAAAGGCGTCTGTTTCTTTTTTTCGGTTGAACCCGGCCCTAGATCTCTGAAATCACTTGCTGTTTTGTTTCGTCCGAAGATGACATCGCCGTAAAAACATCGAACTACCACGGTACTCCTCTGGAGGAAAAGAGGAACAGGCCTAGGCTAGACACGTATCCTGCCTCTCACCATAGGACCGAGAGTGTTTTGAGAGGGACGAGTCCGGTTCGGTCACCGGTTATAATGTTCAATGGCGTGTGAAATCTCGTTTAAAAAAACATTTTTTTTGTTTCCGACCGACCAAATTTCCTGGCGCCTTAAAACCTCGCTCTCGTATAGTTGTTGTTGTTACTGTTGTTATTATCACATTACCTTGTCGCCACAATGCAAGTCTGTGGTCACCGAACAGGCTCCAATAACTATGGAGTGGAGTATTTCCTCAAAATGCACACGAAAAACACACACACTGTATATCAGGTATATATGGGATGGCCGGAGATGCGGACCAAATTTCCTGGCCTCACAAACTCGCGTATATGAGAGACGGCCTGAGATCCCTCCATCGTGCCGCCCGTTTGCTGAGATGTCGCTATGTCGTCAGGTTGTATGCATGGTTCGTTGCTTGCCACGGTTTTTTACAGCGAAGATTTCAGAGGAGACAAGCACTTTCATCCGTTGACACGGCAGCAACCTTGCCTTTTTTTCCAGGCTCTTCACCAGTCATGACGGATCGGGTCAATAAGTTTTTTGAAATTATCACGGGTGGGATCGGGTCGTGTATGTGTCAAGTCGGGTCGGGTCGGATCAGGAGGTAGTCAAACTCTCACGGGTCGGGTCGGGTCGGGTCACCCTTACCCGACCCGACCCGACCCGACCCGGCCAGACCTGACCCGACCCGTGAGGTTTGACCTGCCCCGTGAACAACACTGCTTAATTCCTTGACTGACACCAAACTACTAGGTTTCAATATGGACCACTCGATCCTACCCCCTTGACAGCGCACGTTTTTCCTTGCTTGGCATGTCTCCTGGTGTCTTTGTTTTGAAGATACGATTAAATGGTCGTACGCACGGGTAAATGTGAGAGTTTTGTATTCGCGATGTCTTCCAAACTCGAGTGTGCTGCGTATTTTATATGTGTATATACACGCTGTATGATCCAAAGTGTCTATAAACCAAACGCCGATTTCTAAGCATAGATGCAAGCATGCGCGTACATTCCTCGTGCTCGAAATGCTCTCGGGAAGACCTAACTGCCTCTGTAGTATGCATGGCAATAGTAGTAGCAGAAGTAGTAGTAGCAGCAGTAGAAATAGTAGTAGTAGCAGCAGCAGTAGTAGTAGTAGTATATCCCACTCTCCAGGCCTCGATCCCAACGCACAGACAGACAGACAGACAGACAGACAGACGCAATACGAATACTTGCTGACTTGTGAAGGTGTAAATAGTATATGGTGTCCTTCTGAGGGCTCCCGACAGGGATGCAAGCACCCACAGCTTTGAAGCGGCCGCGACGGAAACGACTACGTAGGCGATATTGACTACGGGTACGTTTATAAACCATCCCCGGGTTTCAGGCCTTGCGTTTCGGGTTGATGTTAGGGTTAAGGTGTCGATCTCGAGGCCTGTGAGGGCTGCAGTTTTTTGTCACGCCTACGTGGTGGTTAATACCACGCCCCACCCGCGACTAATTCAACCGGGGTTTCGATATCACAGAGCGTTTTTTTTTTCCCGTCGCGAGGACGGGGGCAAGAGGCCGCCCGGCACGCGGCACCTCTCAGCGCGGTCGCAACACCTGCCTGCCCTTGGCCGCACGCCTCTTAGCTTGGGGAGGGGATAGTCCCGGGGAAGTAACCTCTGCAGCAGAGCTGGCAGTCCCCGCATATGGGGCGGTCGTTTTAGTTTTTTAGGAAGGTGTAGTGTCTGGGCGTATCTCGAAGGTTCGATGCCCAATCGTGTTTGCGACGGAGCATCGTTCAAGAAGAAGGGGAGTCAACATGGGTTCACATGCCGGTATAAAATGAGTTCACAAGCCGGTATAAAACGAGTTCACATGCCGGCATAATTGTTTAAGGTGTCGAAAATGCCGATCGGTGTGATTGTTTGTTTTGCTTCGCTTTTTGTTTTTTTAGTGTCCCCGCCGGAGGTCTGGTGGTGGCTTTTATTTTGCGGAGCGATCGGCGGGGGAAAAAATAAACCTTCAGGTCGTTGACTTAGGTTGGCAGCTGTCGCTTTGCTTGTTTTCTATCGTACCGGTAGCATATCTGAAGGTATGTAATATTCGACCATCTGTGTGAAGGTATGAACACAGTTTTAACGGTTACATACCTTCAGAAATACTATGCCCAAAAACTATATTGACGGTTACATAACTTCAGAAATACTACGCCAGAACACAGTATTGACGGTTAGAAATACTACCGGTACGATATAAAACAAGCAAAACAACAGCTGCCAACGCCTCTCAGCGCGGTCGCAACACCTGCTTGCCCATGGCCGCACGCCTCTTAGCTTGGGGAGGGGATAGCCCCGGGGAAGTAACCTCTACAGCAGAGCTGACAATCCCCGCATATGAGGCGGTTGTTTTAGTTTTTTAGTAAGGTGCAATGCCTGCCTGGCGTCTCTCGAAGGTTCGATGCCCAAACCTATTTTCGACGGAGCATCGCTCAAGAAGAAGGGGAGTCAACATGGGTTCACATGCCGGTATCAAATGAGTTAACATACCGGTATAAAATGAGTTCACAAGCCGGTATAAAATGAGTCCACATACCGGTATAATTGTTTATGGTGTGGAAAATGCCGATCGGTGTGATTGTTTGTTTGCTTCGTTTTTTGTTTTTTTAGTGTCCCCACCGGAGGTCTGGTGGTGGCTTTTGTTGCGGAGCAATCGCTTTTATTGCGGAGCGATCGGCGGGAAAAAGAAAACGAAACCTTGAGGTAGTTGAATTTACGTTGGCAGCGGTCGTGTTGCTTGTTTTATATCGTACCGGTAGTATTTCTGGAGGTATGTCATATTCGAGCATCTGTGTGAAGGTATAAACACAGTATTGACGGTTACATACCTTCAGAAATACTACCGGTTCGACATAAAACAAGCAAAACGACAGCTGCCAACGCCTCTTAGCTTGGGGAGGGGATAGCCCCGGGGAAGTAACCTCTGCGTCAGAGCTGGCAATTCCCGCATATGGGGCGTTTGTTTTAGTTTTTTAGGGAGGTGTAATGTCTGGGCGTCTCGCGAAGGTTCGATGCCCAATCCTATTTTCGACGGAGCATCGTTCAAGAAGAAGGGGAGTCAACATGGGTTCACATGCCGGTATCAAATGAGTTAACATACCGGTATAAAATGAGGTCACAAGCCGGTATAAAATGAGTCCACATGCCGGCATAATTGTTTATGGTGTCGAAAATGCCGATCGGTGTGATTGTTTGTTTGCTTCGTTTTTTGTTTTTTTAGTGTCCCCACCGGAGGTCTGGTGGTGGCTTTTGTTGCGGAGCGATCGTTTTTGTTGCGGAGCGATCGGCGGGAAAAAAGAAAACTAAGCCTTCAGGCAGTTGACTTGACGTTGGCAGCGGTCGTGTTGCTTGTTTTATATCGTACCGGTAGCATTTCTGAAGGTATGTAATGTCCGAGCATATGTGTGAAGGTCCAATGCCAGAACACAGGATTTTGATGGTCGCCACCTGAAACAACTTTTTGAAGGTTAACACGTCGGCACATCTTGCTATTGAAGGTGCGGCGTCCAGGCACATCGCTGGTGGAATAATGTCCGACCCTGTCTCTCGAGTGTCTGTCTTAAGGCGTAGACGAATCTACGAAGATATTGCTGGATGTTCAATAATGTCCCAGGACCTGCCTCTCTGAAGGTTCATTGTCCGACCATCTCTTTGAAGGTTCGATCTCTCAACATATCTATCTGTACCGGTTCACTATCCGAAAATGTTGCTGTGTGTTCGATATCCCAACATCGTTCTGCAGGTTGATTGTTTAAAAACATCTCTCTAGTTTCATTTTCTGATCAACCTCAGTGAACTCTTTTGTTTGGTCATTATCGGAATCAGCAGCGAAAAACAGAAATAAAAACGCATTCATCTTGCTCGGTCAAAACTCTTTCGCTCGGTTAACATGTACCAGGTACCTGGTGTATAATAGCTAAAACACCAGCTAACGCAGAAAGTCGAACTCACTTTTGCTCTATCTGTGAAGCATTTTGCTCGGTTATAAACGAAAACCACACCAAAAGCAGAAAATACCGAGCTCAGTTTTTCTCGGTTAACACCAAAAACAATAGCAAAAACGGGATATGGAACTCACGTTTCTCGGCGAACTCGTTTGCTCGGTTAAAATCGTAAACAAGTTGCAAAAACAGAAAATAGAAGTTGTTTTGCTCGGTGAAGTGTGAAACATTATGTTCGGCTGTGTAACATTTCTGCCACCGCACCCGACGCGTGATATTTGCCTTGTAGGGGTAGCACCTATAATCCTTCCGAGAGTGGTCACTTGAGGACCTCTATACTATCTCCCGCCTCTCTTCTCTCCTCCCGAAACGCGTTTGATGGGTTTGCGTACTGTACCATGGCGTTTTTCTTGGATATACGTAACATAAAAACTACTGGCAAATATACTGGCCGGTTCAATCAGTAGATTGCCCAGCTCTATCAATACTAGTGTTGGGTTAAGGAGCCCGGTCGTGTCATATTTGTTTTGGCCAAAAAATGCCACCCCTAATTGAAACCCTCGTATCATAGCACACGTCACCCACGTTTTGTAGACGAACTACTCTGAATTATAGTGGGGGTCAATTTTACAGTGGTACCTGCTATATATATTACAGGGTGAAAAACAAAAACAGGTGGCAAAAATAGAAACCGAACCCTGTTGCTCAGCTCAATACCCCCCGCACCATATGCCTCCCTGCTCCTGCTCGTGCTCGTGCTCCTGCCGGCCAGCTCGACCCGCCCTCTGCACCCCAAGGGCCGCATCAACTACCTGTCTGGACGGGAAGTATCTTCCCTGCCTTCAGCACCGCGCCGAGCAGCGGCGCCAAGGGGTTTGGACGCTGATGGGCTGGCTGTAGCGGGGAGGGGAGGGTGGTCGCGTTTGGAGGTGGCGGCAGCGGCGACTGCTGTGGCTGCTGCTTCTGCTGCCGTTGCGGTGGGTCTTGATTTTTCGCTTTTGCGTCTTACCAGTATATATGTATACCTGGTACCAGGTATATATTAATTATTGACTCTTTTAGAAGTACACCCACGTTTTTGAGGGAAGAATACTTACGAATTTCGCCGTAAGAGAAACGCCTGCCGAAATAACGGAAACCTCGTATTAATAGTAGGGAGCACAGACGGTCCATTCCGGGAGGGAAAACGCCTACCGAAAAATGGAAACCCCCCACACAGCGCCCCATCCCCGGAGGAAAAACGCCTACCGACCGTATCATCGTTCTTGTAGTAGTGAAAGAAAGGGCTAACTAGCCCCTTTGAGACTTGGGACGCTTGAGAGTGGAAAAGTCTACATGAAAAAGCGATTGCAGTATCGGCCATACGAAGAAGTAACGCAGGCTGCTATTATAAGGGTTATATAGAGTATGATGCTGCTGTCGATGTCGGTCCCCACTGGAATGCAAGTAGTGAGAGCCCTAATTTATGGGACTGTAGAGGGGGATTTTTTTGTTTTGTTTTTTTAAACATGACGATTTCCAGCATGGGCCACGGGAATATATACCCGTCCTGGCTGCTGGAGGTAGGCGATACTTCCTAACTGCGACGTAGGGAGAGATCGTACATCTACGGCACGCACTGCACGCAGCATGTCGATGATGATTGTTGTACTGCTGCACGCTCTTCGTGGACGGGGGTCCATATCTAGTCATACTTGCAGTAGTACTACGTACTGTAGTATGTTAATCAGAACCAAAAATGTTGTGTAAACATACTACTAGCATGTAGGGGGGATACATTATTTTTGGGTTCATCATGGGTTCTGATTATATACTACTGTAGTATTACTATGTATTACTATGTATTACTATGTATTACTAGGTATTACTATGTATTACTAGGTATTACTAGGTATTACTATGTATTACTAGGTATTACTATGTATTACTATGTATTACTATGTATTTCTCAATGATCATGTCTTACTGTAGGTCGCTATCCCTGGCCCCCCAAAGGGGTGGTAGTTACTGGGCATGTACGTCTGCATCGCCTGCTGCAACCCCCTGTATAATCGTGCTCACGCCGCTTGCGTTCCTTGCTGGAACTCCTGTACACGATGATTGACGCCGACACTGCCGCCCTCCGTCTCCCCCGCTGATAGTGATGCGTATACCGCCTGTGCTCGCCTCCTGGAACTCCAACGATGGTTGATGCATACACCGCCTCCGTCCCGCACTTATGATGATGCGTGCTGACACCGCTTGTGCTCCCCCTGCTGGGACCCCTACGATGATGCTCACACCGCCTCCATCTTCTGATGTAACCCCTTCCTGTATACCGGTATATGATTGTGTTGGCGCCGCCTGCATCCCCTGTTGGAAATCCTGTTACCCATGCGACCCCGCCCCGGCGCGTGCGTGTCACGAAGTTTCGTTTTGGGGGGGGGGCTGTAGGCTGTATGTATAGACCCAGGCCCAGCTTCGACAATAATGGTTGATACTATTATATTTGACTTTATACACTAACCCCAACTCCGACCGCATGGGAAACCCTAACTCCGACCACCGGGGAACTTTCTGGGGAACTTTTTGAGAACTTTCTGAGAAATTTCGTTTGAGCGCGCCTAACCCCAACCCCGACCGCGTGAGAAACCCTACAAACTCTGTATAAACCCTGACCCGGACCACCTGAAAAAAAAAATCGTTTTGGCGTGCTTTTGCAGTGGGACCAGCACAATGCAGGTGATGGCGCTGGCTGCTCTTCTACCGACGGCATCGTTGGCAACCCCTACGAGCCGGGGCAGGCCGTCGGTGTTGGCATCAAGGCCGAGATGTGGAAAACCAAACACCCCAACCTCACCGTGCTGGAAACCGGAGACGACACCCCGGTGCTGGTGGGTTGGACGTCTTGGTTATTTTTTTACCCAGCGAAGAATAAACTCGTTTTTTTTTGTAAAATTAGTTTTGTGAATTTTTCAGTTTTTTTTCCCCGAATTTTTCAGGAAACATCTATGGTTGCGCCCACACCCTCCTATTAATAGTGTTCTCTTTTTTCCCGTCGACATCCAGCACACCCAGTGTCTGTGCTGGTTCTTGTTTCAGTTGGTAAAAGTATGAAAAAATGCCATTTTTTCTTGTCTGAATTTTGACGCCTGGTATATACACCTAAGGCCAAAGTTCTCTGTAAATACTGCAACCGCACGGTACGAGTACCCACACGAATATTTTGCCGTTTCCTATATTTTATCCTATTTGTCGATTCAGGGGAGTGATGAGAAAGGCGACTCGTCCTTATTATTACTCTGTTCAGCTCTGTTTGTGAACATGATGCCCGTTTGAAAGCTTTCTTTGAAGGTGGAACATGAACTATAAGGCGGCCAGAGCACGGGCTCGCGAAAAAAAAACAAACATAACAACACTTTACACTCCTAAAATTGTCAAAATTGTCAAAATGACTAGTCAAAATGAAAAACAGACCGGTCCGGTGAGCATCCTCGACGAATTTACAGCGAGTTTTTACTCACAGTGTTTGTCAAAACGACATCTACGCTCCTAAAATGATCAAAAAGGAAGAAAAAAGTACAGACCGGTGGGGTTTCCCGACGAATTTACAAAAAGCGAGTTTTTTTTCAGTGTTTGTCAAAACCACACATCGCTCCTAAAATGGTCAAAAAAGGAATTGAAAAAAAAAACAGGCCCGTGGGATTTGTCGACAAATAGTACGAAAAGCGAGCTTTTGTTTTTCACAGTATCTGTTTAGTTGGTTTCAGTATACTGTCTGGGTCGACGTGCTCTGTCCCGGCATTGTAGGGATGCGAGCGTCTATGGTTATACGACTACGGCCATGCATGACAAAGCGGCTAATGAGTACACCCCCCCCCGCCGTCTCGAAATTTGAGGGATATCACTATACTAATAGTAGTCAAGAGGCTTGGCGTTAATTGTCCGCCGCCCGTGGTGCATTAGCCCTTTCACTGCTGCTACTGTAGCCACTACAGCAGTAGGTGCAGTATGGCTGACACTACGTAACTGGAACTGTATTTCATTTTTTTATTTAGCCGCTTGTCTGCAATAACAGTAGTAGAACCAGATGCAATACGTACCGTTAACTGAAGTTTGTTTTTTAGTCGCTCGGCCGAAATTAAAGAACCATCAAGATGCACAAACATTGCTGTGTGTAACTTTGTGTATACGTAACATGTGTTTTTATTAGCCGTTACCCCCTCGCAGTAAATGAACTACATGCGCTAACACTAACTTGCCATTTTTTTTAGCCGCTTGCCTGCAATTAAAACCACCAGACGTACATTATTTAGCCGCTCGCCTGCGACAACAAGTACCGCCTGATGGACTAATACTACCCAACTGAATACCGGGTTTGTTGTTTTTTGCCCGCTCGCAGGCAACTAAAGTACCACCAGATTCACTGAAAAAAATGACATTTTTTTAGCCGCTCGCTAGCAGTAAAGAAGCTGACATTAACCGAAGCTCTTCCGCAATAAAAGTGACACCAGACGCACTTAACTAACACCAACTAAAACCAACAACAATTACTTATCTCAAGTGTTTGTCAGCCGCCCGCCCTCAACAGCAGTACAACTACATGCAATGAAGATATCTGAACATTTGTTAAGCGGCTCGCCCGCAAAAACGCTTACCGCCAAACGCATAACCAACGCTACAAGCAGTGCTGCAACTAAGGATTGGTTTAGCCGCTCGCCCGCAATATTGTACCGCCAGGTGCATTAAGTGTCACTGAACATTTGTTTTAGCTGCTTGCCGGCACTAGAAGTACCACCAAATACATTAAATGTAACTGAACATTTGTTTCTCTCCGGCATTAAAAGTACCACCACATGCTTTAAAACTACCTGAACGTTTGCTTTCGCCGCTCGCCGGCAAATAAAGGGACCACCACATGCATTAAAACTGCGTAATTTAATATTTGTCACCTGGTATGCTTCAAGTGTATGAATCTGGAATATTTTGATAATTTCTCCAAAAGCTTCCTGCCACCCCTGCCAGCCTCAATCCTTACAACAGCAGTATGGATATTGCCAATCAGATACCCGCCGTCAGCTTCTTATCCTCTGCCATATATGCGTTGCTTGTCTACGTATTACCCGTCGTGACGTTGCCTCTCTCTCTCATTCCCGTTTTGTGTGTATCCCCTAGCCAAACATGCCTTCCACGTATGTTAAGATTCAATCCCGGTCCACCTACTCCAGATTGCCTGCCTTCAAATCTTACACTCTGTATAGCTGCTCACCGGCATTAAAACTGCAGTGTCTGAACCTTGGTTTTCGCGGCTCGCCGGCAATAAAAGGACCACCAGGTGCCATGAAAACTACTTTTTTGAGCATTTGATTTCGCCGCTCGCCGGCATTAAAATACCACATCCATTGAACCTACCTGAACAGTTTTTTTCGTCGCTAAAAATGCCACCAGATGCTTTTTAATTTGAACGACGTTTTATTTTAGCCGCTCGCCGGCAATCAAAAATACCACCAGATGCATTAAATCTAAAAGCTTGAACATTTGTTTTCGCCGCTCGCCGGCAATAAAAAACTAAGTGAAGTTTCATTTTGGCCGCTCGTCCGCACACGAGATAAGTACCGCCATTAAACCTAGCCGAACATTCGTTTTAGCCGCTCGCCGGCAATAAAAGTACATTTCGCTATTTAATGTGTGGACTAACACTACGTACGTAAACGACGTATATGCCTTAATTGATGTTTGTATTTTAGCCGCTGCGCTCGCCGGCAGCTATAGCCACCAAGATGCACTACAACGAGGAACCATAGTAATTAGGACCCCTCACATACACAAAAACCTATATATTACAGTGTTTTCAGGGGCGTCCAGAAAAAAGAGAAAACGACACACCACACCCCCAGAGGTCGGAATAGAAAACCGTTGCAACCGTTGTGATCACATGATGAAATAAGAAAATGGGGAAAAAAATTGACCTTATTTTCATTTTTTTCACTTGGTTTTAGTAACCCCCCCCCCTCACCTAACGAACAAAAAATTCTGTGAGATGTCGAAACAAAAAAAAATCGGCCACCCTCGGCGTTTTTACTAAGAATATTTGGTAGGGATTACTATGTTTTTTTCTTTCTTTCCTTGGGTATTTCTGGTGGTCTCTCTTTCCCTTTGTTTGTTTGTTTGTTTTTATTTTCTTATTTCTTATTTCTTATTTTTGCTTGATGTATTGCCTGTTGTTGCTTCTCAAGGGGGGCACGACAGCGATGCTACAGCCCCTCGCATCATTTGCTTCATTTACTTTGTTTTACTTATTTTTGTTGCCGTGATCGTTTTTGCCTTTGTTTCTCCGCCTTCCGTATTTTTCCTGGGACTTTCTTTGGTTGCTCAGCTACGTACGTATTCATTTTGTTTTTGTTATTTCCTGTTCTCTTTCCTGGACTCTCGTGTGTTACACGAGAACGAAACGGAACTGAGTAGGAAGTGCTACGTATCCGTTGTATGGGTGGCGCCCAAGGGAATGGAGACGGAGGGTGGGGGGTTCGTAGGAAAACCACGGCGGACGGAAGCAGGAAAGAGACGGCAAACAGAGTAGGTACCAGACCGACTAGCTGGTAGAACCTGCCTGTACTACGGGCACAAACCTGCCTCGGCTGGCTGGAAGGTGCTTTTGGTGTGCTCCGGCTGGCTGTCCTTTCCTGTCGTTCTTAGTCTTGCTCTGTTGGCGCTGTTTTTCGGTCCATTTCATTTCATTTCGTTTCATTTCATTTGGTTTTTTATTGGATGTCGCATCTCCTCTGGGAGAAGCACGACACTTTCTTTCTTTTATTTTGTCATGCTTTTGTTTGGTTGCTTGATTGTTGATTTGATTCAGTATATTTACTTTTTATTCTTTTTTCCTTTTCGCTTTTTTTTTCTTTTTTCTCTTTGTTTCTCTTGCATGCACCTGGATTGCTAGCAGGGTAGGTCTTGCCTGTCGTATATGGCATTGGCATTGTCTGCTCTGCTTACTGCACTGAGCGTAGTATCTCTGTGTCGTAGTTTTGTGACCACAGAACTGGTACCTTTTTAGGATGAAGAATTGGCACGGACACTGGGTGTGCTGGATGTCGACGGGTAGAAAGGAAGGTTTAATGTGAAGAACACACACACACTAGTGTTTACTATGTTCCCCCGTAATAGCAGTAAATGTACATAGTTTAGCTGATCGCCTGCAATATATGCTGCTGTACGAAGGAACGTCTTTGAAGAGGAAGGGGAGTCAAAATTAGGCACATGTCGGTTTTAAATTATTTATGGTGTCGAAACTGCCGATGTGTCTTTTGTTGCTTCTTTTTTTTTCTTTTTCTTTTTTTTGTATTCCCATCGGAGATCTGGTGTTGGTTTTTTATTGCGGTAGATCGGCGGAAAAAACTAGAATAAACCTTGAGTTAGTTGACTTTGTGTCGGCGGCCGTCGTTATTCTTGTTTTTTTTCAAGTACCACCAGGTGCACTTTCACGGCGGTACTGCTGTGTACCTTCTTCTTTTTTAAAGCCGCTCGTCCGCAGTAAAAGTGCCACTAGATCCTAATACCTAATACACATGATAAATAGCAAAAGCGACTCCGGTATACATCCGCGTGGTGTCCGTTGTTGTCCGTGTGGCCTCCCCGCAGAAAATTATCGGAATTTTCTTCTTGGTCCTCGCGATTTTTTTCTTGACTTCGTTTTCTTTTTCTGTGTGGAATAGCCAGGCGAAGCCAGGCCAGAGAGTCCAGAGAGATGAAGAGGGTACCATAGGCGGTCTGCAGAGTAGCCTCCGTAGAAAGTTCACACGTTGGACAGATCTATTATCTACAGATATATCATCTACAGATAGATCATCTACAGATAGATCATGATATAGATCATCCAGATCCTAGCCTGCCGTTGTGAGATGCTGTGCAGGATCTGTGTATAGTACAGGTCCAACCCAGGAAACATGTCCTAGATCATGCAGATTATACGGCTCCCTCTAGGCAATATGAGCTACATCATGCATGTCAGGAATCTATCTGCTCTAAAAGATCTATATCCTTGAGGGCAGATAGTTTCCTGGTCTGTGTGATCTAGCTCACGTTGCCAGGCGGGCACCGTGTACTCTTGCAAAATCCAGCGTATGTTTCCTCTGTTGAATATGTGTTATGCAGATCCTGCACAGCCTCTCGCAACGGCAGCTGAGGAACTACTGTAGATGATCTAGATCATGATATATCTGTAGACGATATGCATGATCTGTAGATGATCTGTATTATCTGTAGATGATTTGTATGATCTGTAGATGATCTGTCCGAGATGCAGATGATCTGTATGATCTGTAGATGATCTGGATTATGTGTAGATGATCTGTATGATGTGTAGATGATCTGGATGATCTGTAGATGATCTGTATGATCTATAGATGATCTGTCCGAGGTGTGATTTGTCTTTATCGCCCCATCCACAGGGTCGGTACATGTTTACCCTGCCAATCAACGATGCTGTTATCAGGAGACCGATCGATCTGGGCGCGTCACGTTTATTTTTTTGCCGTATTTGACAGGTTTGAATGTAGAGGGGCGGTCAGCGAACGGGTAAAACCGCGGTCTACTATTAATAGCATATTTGCACACAAGTCGCCCGGAGTTCCAATCGCTTAAAGTGGCGTTGTGGACCCTGTCACCAGAATCTCACAGTTCTTACCAAATGTGCTATTAATAGTACTACAGTAGGAGACCGGTCTCCTTGATAAACGCGTCAAGGTCTCTTTCGGCCTTAACATACTAGTTTTAGTGTAGGAGGGGCGGTCAGTCAAGGGGTCAAACCGCGGTCTCCTGTGAATGACGCGTCAAGGCCTTTTTTGGCCTTAACATACTAGTTTTAGTGTAGGAGGGGCGGTCAGTCAAGGGGTCAAACCGCGGTCTCCTGTGAAAGACGCGTCAAAGCCTTCTTTGGCCTTATCATACCATTTTTAGTGTAGGACGGTGGTCAGTCAAGAGGTCTAACCCGCGGGTAGGCGCAATTCGATTGCGAGGCGACGAGGGAAGAAAGGGCTGAAGCCTTCTCGCGATAAAAATGCAAGGCACGTGGTGGGGGAGGAGGGAGAAGAGCCTACTCTTTGACCCCGCATCTGGGTTACGACTAGGAAGGGCGAAAATAATAAATAGGATGGGAAACAAAAAAGAGGAAGATAAATGATGGACGCGTCAAAGGCTAGTTAGGCCTTACCATACTAGTTTTAGTGTAGGAGGGAGGTCAGTCAAGGAGTCAGGCCGCGGTCTCCTACAGGTGTATAGCATATTACTTGACCTTGGCAAAGGCACCGCTGCTGCGCTCATCGTGATGTGGTGGTGCCATGCGCCGTGTCTGCTGTCACGAGTTTGCCATTTTGCGTCTTCCGCTGCTTTTTCGGGCCGAACCGCGGCTGAGCCCCGCTTTTTTTTTGTCAGTTACAAAACCTCAATCATACTCGCTCTCTCCAATACGCTATATATGTACCCCCCTATGGTCATACGACTACGGCCATGCATGAATTTCGAGTACACCCCCCCCCCCCCCTCCCTAACCACACATGCCTCCTACCGGTATATACTAAGATTCAGTACCGCTCCACAAATTACAGATGTCCCTTGTTCAATCTTGCACGATGTTGTCCGGAATTCGCAGGCGGGGAGGGGGTGGGCAGGAGGGGATGGGTTTCCTTGAAGTCGATCGTTTGTAGCTGTCGTGATGGTTGGTCTGTGGCATCATATCACTGCTCTTCTTCTTGTGCTGGGTTGGGTCGGGCTGCGCTGTGCTGTGCCGTGCCGTGCTGTGCTGTGATGTGCTATGCTGTGCTGTGCTCTTTTATCATGTATGTGTGTGTTGTTTTCCCTAACCCTAACCCTATGTATGTGTTTAACCAACAAGCCTGTATGATATTACAACACTGCTGTGATGCTGTCAGGGTCTGCTAAGCATCGTCCGGAACGCCGAAACGGAGGGCGCCGCTTTCGTCTCTGCGGCGAACCGGCTCATGCGCCAGCTGCTGGACTACGCCGTGATGGGGTTTCCCAGCGATGAGGAGGCCGAGTTTGTGACACCGGCCAGGGTCATGATGCAGGCAAGACATACCTGGTACTTCGTAGTATTTACAACTGAATAGGGCCTGAAGAGGGCATGATGAGGGCCTGCATAGAACCTGAAAGGGCCTGAATATAGCCTGAATAGAGAGCCTGAATAGGGTCTAGATAGAGCCTGCAGGGCGCGTGAGTAGTGGCTGGATATGTATGGACTGAATAGAGGGCCGGAATAGGGCCTGAATAATGTCTGAACAGGCCCTGAACAGGCCCTGAATATGGCCTGAATAAAAGCCTAAAGAGTGCGTGTGAGGTACCGCGTGCACCTGACTTACATGGCGCCTCACGAGCGATGTTTTGGCGCACACGTACCGGGTATATAGTACGATACGGCAACCAGGGTCACTGGGCAGGACTGCCGTCTATACCTCTCCGGATGTTTCTTGAGGCCTGATAGGTCTAGGTCTATAGGGCTAGGGTTAACACTCTATGCACGGTGTCGCGCTGTAGGTTTTTATGCCGTCTGGTCTCTGCTCCGTCCGTGCCTATGTATAGGTGCACGACAATTCGATGGCTTGAGCTCTGGGTTTTCAAAAGAAAACGCTGAGTTTTCGATGGCATGTGCTGTTTTTTTTCCCGATGCATTGCATTGTTTTTGCGATGCCTTGCGCTGGGCTTTCGATGTCTATAGCTGAGTTTTCGACGTCTGGCACTATGTTTTATTGGGCTCACAGTGGGTTTTCAATGTCTAGCTAGATTTTCTGTCTTGCACTGTTTTTGCGATTTATTCTCGCTGGGTTTTCGATGTTTAGCACTGTTTTTTCGTTTTTTCAACGTTCGTCGCTGGGTTTTCGATGTCTGGCACTATTTTTTCGGCGTATATATGGCGCTGGGTTTTCGACGTATATATGGCACTAATTTTTTCATGTCTTCCGCTGGGTTCTTGATATATTGCACTGCGTTTTGGACGTATTTCGCTTCGTTTTCGTCGTTTCGTTTTGGTTTGTTTTTTATCCTCCGTCAGAGGGTTAAAACGAAAGGTTAAGTGTTAAGTTCACCGCACTTGAACACAAATGCGCCGTGTACCGTGTACGCTTAACTACAAGTAGTTTTTCCGCCCAATGTGGGTTTTAAGCTGGATTGTGCATGCTCTTGGCGTTGGGTTTTTGATATCTTGCAGGGCGTCCTGCCGGAGGACGACGTGGAGGTTTGCGCCATCTCGGTGTACCTGGAGCACGAGCCCAGGGGGGTTTTCGACTTTGAGCTCGAGGCGGCGTTTCCGTCGTTCGAGAGGGGCTGCTTGCACGTCAGGGGCCTCACCAGGGGGTCGGGGAGGGAGCTCCCCCGAAACATGAAGGGGAAGCAGGTCTTGCTGCTTGCTCCCGTGGTGAGAGTTGACTGTTGTTGTAGTACTTGGAATTAGTGTGGGAAAAACTTGTACTGTAGTAGTAAATCGATTAGCGGCATGTACGTGTAGAGGACTATTGATACCTTACGTAGCACCCTGGTATTTTCCCATACTCCGCAACTGCTGTTATGGGAAACTATTTTTGGGCTCCAGGAACTGAGTTTTTAGGCCGAAAACACGCGTTTTACTCGCCGGGACGATCAAAAGCACCCGTCACAGTTAATAAGCCATGGGCTGGGTTCGGGTTGGGTTTTAAAACACTAGAACCGCCTGCGCGTACCCGACGTATTCGATGCGCCCGATTATGATACGTAGCAGCAATGGGGAAGGGCATGGGTGCGATGTATGCTTGTTATGGGAAACATCCCTTTCACTGTTTTTACTTACGTATGTACCAGATGTAATAAAAATGAACACCCGTTTTACTCAGTGGGACGGTCATAACTCATGCCCCGATGGGTTTTAGGGTATTAAAAACATGTTGTAAGTTGTAACCCTATGGATTCATGAATTGAATTAATGAATTTCATGGGTTAAGTTATCCCAACCCATGAAATTCAATTCAAACCCATGAATTCATGAATTTCATGGGTTAATAATAACCCATGGGTTCATGAAATTCATGGGTTTTCATGGGATACATACAACTTGCTGCTGTGTCATGAACCATGGCACCATGGCCATATGGGGGTTTGGTTATCAAGCGTATCATAATATGCCATTACCCACGAATCCATGGCCTTTTCTCCTGGTTGTAGCACACGCATATCATTGTACATGGCCATGGGGTTATATAGGGTTTAGACCAGGTAAAAAACAAAACATACTATATATGCCATAAAGTCCATCAGTGTCATGGTTGCAGAAGTTATATGTAACGCCTATCACAAACCATCGCCATGAGTTTGGGCTATAAAGCCTATCTTAACCCATGAACCTATGGGTTATAACACGGCGTATTTTAATCCATGGGTGATTTGGTAAAGCATGTCATACCCGAAATGTATCATATGCGTAGACTTTTCTCTTGTGGACGGCACGTCTACCGGTAGTCTTCGACAGCAGTAACGCACAGGCAGTCCGCATTTAAGCGCGCACGGCGCCAACGCATCAGGCCATGCACCCTTTACATTATTCCCCAACCCATGAGCCCATGCGCTCATGGTTTATACCAGGTAACACGTAAACAACAACCCATTAACCCACTCGTTATAACGCACATACAATATAAAAACCATGTCTTCCCTCATGGCTGCTACCTAGTAGTGCCGGTCCCTCTATATATAGTGCGGGTACGCGCCAGGCAACAATAGCGGCACTATAACGGCAACCGGCACTACTACTCCGTACACTGCCACACTGAACAATCCCATTTGTGCCAAGCGATTCCACAGACACAATAGCGGGCAACCAACCGGCACTATAAGGAGACCACTAGCAGTATAGGGGGACCATTTTTTGTATTCGGGTGCACAGAAAACCCTTGTTGACCCATATAGAGGCTTTAACCTGGGTTAGGGCTGGGATAGGGTTAATTCTAACCCGAAGCCATCACACGAACATGGACGCCCACGCTTCTCCCCCCCTCCCTCCCTCCCTCCCTGCTTTTCGAGTGCCGCATCGAAAATATCGGATATTCACAAGCGGTGCTATCAGCGCCTCCCGCCCGCCCTCCCTCCTTCCCTCCCTCCTTGCCTGCCTGCCTTTCGGGTGCCGCATAAAAAATATCGGATGTTCACAAGGCCGTGCTAGCAGCGCTGTAGAGATTGGAGCAGGCGGCTATGTCCCTTTTATATTTAACGCACGTCCTCCCTGGCTGCATGGCTGCATGGCTGCATAACCCCAACGTCCTCCCCTCGTTGCTGCTGTTCGGGTGGATGCCTCGTCCACAAGGTCGGGTACGCGCAAGCGGTGCTAGCAGCGCTGGAGAGGTTGGAGCAGGCGGGCGTGGCGGACGAAGATGTGACCCTCGTCAGCGTTGTCATCAGCAAGGAGGCCGTAGAGACGCTCACGGAGGAAGCCGGGGACATGCGCGTGGTGAGATGTGGAAACCCTCAATATGTGTAGTGTAAGTGTGAAAGGGGGAGACCGGGAACATGCGGGTAGTGAGATGTGGAAACCCTGTGTTATTTTTATACCTTGGAAGTTTTTTGTTTGTTTTTTCACCATCACTTTTACTTTTCAGCTCTCTGGACAAGCTGTGGTCGACAGGTGTCTTCCCCCCCCCCCCCGCGCCCCCCCCCTATAAATATATGATATATTTATAGGTTGGGTTGGCGTCGGTTGGCAACGACGCTGTAAAACACGCCACTCGCTGCGTGAGCTAGACAACCAGGGTGCCGTTTTTTTTGTTATTTTTTTTGGCGGTCACCAAAGCTGGCGGTCGAGTAGATCATTTGTGCGGGGTGGAGAACCTTTGTTCCGCACAAGGGGAATGGTCGTATCACGTAGTGTTAATATGGTAAGGCGTCCGCGAGGCAGTTACATAGTAAAACCCATTGCTGTCTCCGGAAGTGGCCACACCAGAAATTAAATTAACTCATTGAAGCTGTCGTCCATATGCAAGTCCGCCTCAGAGGCGGTTCTTAGCAGGATGCAGCTCACCCTCCATGCGACTCGCCCAATACCTCACGGCGTTTCGCGCTTGGTGCAAGCAATATCTGCCTGGTTGGTGAAAACCCAACGCGCTCCGTCCCGGCATTGTAGGGATGCGAGGGTCTATGGTCATATGACTACGGCCGTGCACAACATGAGTACACCCCCCCCCCCTCCTTCTCCCGTCTCGAAAGGGATGCGTGGTCAATGGTCAAATGACTAAGGCAAGCAACAGACGAGTACGCCCCCCCCCCCCCCCTCCGTACAAACATGCCTTCATTTAGATCGCGCAGCTATGGGGTTGATTCAGCATACCCACTGCTCGCCTACTTTAATCGAATCTTGCTATCTCACTTTCCGCGATGAGAAAAACGCGCATATTTGTTTTCTTGGTTAGTCGTAGTGTGGAGGAGGCCGGGGACATGCGGGTGGTGAGACGCGGATTGATGAGAAAACCTAAATGCCGGACGGCTCTGCAAATAACACACTGCAGAGGTTTTAGCCCCCGCTCCCACTTGTCACCCTGATACCACCCGGACCTTAGCTCTACAAAGTGACCCTGGGTACCACTCTGGCCGAAAATGTAAGGACCGTTTTGTCTTCATGTTACTCTCTAAACATTCCTTGTATTTCCGCCCAGAGGGATATCCTGTACCTGGTATAAATTAGCCGCGGCAGGGCTCACCAACACACACTGATCCGCCAAATTCGAGGGTTTACGCCAAACAGCCACAGCAAAAAGCAAAGAGCAGTACGAGGTATAACCAAAACGTACAATGAACGACCTGCAAAGTTTTTTTCTGGTGGGCTGTCCTGCATTTCGTCGGCGCCCATTATGTATACTTTCGTAAAGTATTAATATATAGATGCTGTACTGGTTTTTGTGTAGGGGAGAGGCGGTCAGTCAAGGGGATCAAGCCGGCAGTCTCCTATATATAGTATCGTAGCATATTTCAATGTGAAGGTTAAGGCGTGTGCCCCCGGAGGCAAAACAAATCGGACGTGCAGTACGTACGTGACACCACTTAAGGCATGCCTTATTTCGGGCCATACTCAAATTATGATGTGACAAAGAAGGGTGTGTCCTGGGCTAAATTTCAGTACTCGTATATAAAAAATGGATTTTCTTGAGTTTCGTGCAAAAACAAACACTAAAAAATGTAACCCCCCAAGAACTGTAGCCATTTTGTTTGGTACATATTACTTGGAATTGTGGGACACTTTTTTCAGTAGTTTAGGGGTTAACTCCCAATTGGTCGAGTGCCGTCGCGAAGTGTTGCAATAGTATATGAACTTCCAGTGAAGTTCAAGAGCAATTCAGTTCGTGTATGATGCTCTCTGAGACCGTTTTATGGACGGCGGGCGAAGAAGTCGATCCGCCCGGCCCCTCCCCACCCCCTTCCCTCCCCCCTCTTTCGTTTTTCGGCGAAAGTAGCAAGGGTTTTTACGAATTACCCGTGAAGAACGGCAAGCACGTTATATAATTAGTGTGGATTTTTTTTTTTTGCGGTGGTCAACGGGTGTTAAGGTTACCCCATTCAGAACCGAAAAAAATTACCCACACTAATTCCAAGTAGTTTGTCCCCAAATAGGTGGGACAAGTTCTTGAGGGGTTAAGGTTGAGGGATCTGAGAGTCAAAGCGACAAGAATTTGGGTTCGGGTTTTCGAAGGGTTCGCTTCTCTCGCCTCACGCTGCCCGACCGCAGGGGTTTTCTCGCGACCGCGTACCCCAACTATTCCAACTATTCCAACTATTCCAACTACGAAACCCAGCAGTAAGGTCTTGTATTACGGGACACCATAGTAAATACTAGTAAATAGGACATAAGGTACACACCAAAACCTATATATTTATCTATTTTTAGCAACAAGATTTGGTCCTATTTACTATGGTCCTCCGTAACACTGCTGTGTACCTGGTACGTACTTTACGTACGTACGACAATCCCCCCAAAGGAAGCCACAAAAGGCAGTTTTTCAGCTCTTGTTTTTTTTTTTTTTTTTACGTGCGTACTTGGCGTAATTTTGAGTATTTTGTATACTTGGTATATATGATATTTTCCGTTAATATATGTATATACGAAGTACATGTCTATAATATGTTGTATATACTCGACGAGAGTTGACGAGGGAAGAAAGTGCTGAAATCTTCTCGCGATAAAAACGCAAAGCAAGAACCGTAGTGGGGGAGAAGGGAGAGGAGCCTACTTTGTGACCCCGGATCTGAGTTACGACTAGGGAGGGAGAAAGACGGAAGTGCGAAGATAATAAATGGGATGGACAAAAAAATAGATATATAATATGTTGTATATACGAGCTGGTTCAGGCATATCACCCAAAATTTCGTCAGTCACGAATGCCGCATGCAATAGCAACTCCAATGTCACATATTTGGTATCATACTGACCGCCATGAACAGTGGAAGAGGGTGACGTCGCCAGTTTTTTGTTCAAGGACCTAGAACTGGCGCTACCGCCGAAAATGTGGCCCGGCCAATCACAGGCCTTCAAAGTGGTCAACAATAGTCAGGCGTTTCCGTAGGAAAACCTGTTTTCCCCCATTTTTTTTTCTGAACGAGCCGCTTCCAGGTGGTCTAAGGCATGTTTGTACAAAGTTTCACGCAAATATTCGAAAATCTGACTGCGTATGATCATATTAAGTCATATTTAACGCCCAAAATCGATTATATACTAAAACTAAGTAACTACGAGGCGACGCCTATTTTTGCACTTTTACCGCATAAAAGTCCAAATGTCCACGCCGTTTTTTGGAGATAGACCCTGAAATTTGGTACACGTGTTTTATGTGCCCTACCCGAGCCTTTTACGAATGGGTTTTTTTTCTTCTTTTGTTTTCGCCGGAAATTTTGGATCTCTTAAGACCCAAATTTCCCAAAAAAATACAAAACAAGCAATATCTGACGGAAAAAAAAAAAAAAAAAACATCCGTTAAAGTCTCGGGTAGGGCGCATAAAACACGTGTGCCAAATTTCAGGGTCTAACTCAAAAAAACGGCGTGGACATTCGCCACTGAATGAATTTTGGGTGACCAGCCTGTATGGTTATCTGTTATTTCTGTGGAGGGCTGAGGTGCACCAGCCATTGTAGATCTCGGAATAGACACTACTATTATACTATTAATATTATTACACGCGAACGAGATTTGATTTTGATTACAACCTTCGAGAAAAAATTCGGACGGATTTGATTTTTTGTTTTTTGTTTTCGCCAAATGTCGGGGCTCTCTATTACCTTAACCCATATGATATGTACAGAGTATTACTGCTGTGTATATATATACCATATACCTCATACCCGCCCCCGAGACCCTCGGAATCTTCCGACCTTGACGACCTTTCATGGATCTTGTCCTACCGACCAAAGAGCGCGCCGAAATGATGAGGGTTGCGGTTTACGTACGGCATTCAGTCAGATGAATAGATTATGCCTCCTGGGTACTCCTATTTTAATACTACAGGTAGTAAATACGTATGTTTTATTAATGAGTACTTATTTTTTTACTGCTTGGCATCTCCTTCCTACATTTGAAGAAGGAAATGCCATGTGTCCAATGAGGGATGAGGGATCAGTTATCCCACCGCGTCTTTTCGAACAGCCCGTCTGGGAAATTTCTGGGGAATGAAAGTGGTAGTGAGGAGTTTATCCAATAGTGTGGACGTGTGGACTGCTGTTGTACTATGAATAGTTGTTTGCTGCTGTGGATTATTATTCAACTATTATATCGAAGCTGGGCAAGGGCAACGTCCTATACACTCATACAAGGTCCATACAAGCATATGTACTTTTATGAGTACGAACCCTCCTCCCTACTGCTGTAATTGACGTAAGAAACCACCACGGTTTCCCATGACCGGGTGGTATCCCGAACGCACCCCGGTGATAATGGACTTGATTTATTCGAATTTTGCTTTTTTTCCATCACCGGGGGGTGGCTTATCGTGGGGCGTGATATCGGCGGGGGGGGGGGGGGGGGGGTAGATAGCAGTACGATGAGTAAAAATTGGTACACTTGGCACACCCACCCAGGCCTCAAGAGGGGGGCAATACCTTGGCGCTTCCATGCAGTTACCAGGGGGGTGATAACAAGGGGGGTGGCACCGTAAGCCGCTGCTGACGGGGCCATAACCGCTAGTGCCGGGACTTGAGAGGCGCGACGAGCTGTGCTAGGATCGCGGCCACTGCTCTTCTGTGGCTGGTGCATCACTCGCTGCCGTGGCTGGCGTGGCAAGCATTGTCGTGGCCGGGTCGTTTAGCGCTGCTGTCGGAGCTCGAGGCGCGGGTGCAGCAGTGGTGATTCATGAACGGACGAAGCACGAAGCGATCGTGGACCCGCTCGTGGCGACGTAGGGGCGCGTCGGCGGAATGTGTCGGGGCTAGAGATGGGCACCGGAGAAAGAAAAAAACGGTTCACCGCGGTTTTTGGAAACCCGGCAGGCTTTTGCAGTTCGTCAATTTTCGGTTGTTTTTTCCCGTATTTTTGTTCCACCAACGACTCGGTCGGATGGCTTCCGTCCCAACTGTGGACCACCACCTCCTCGTGCTGCTGCAACGCCCAAAGCGGCAACAACAACTAGAGCAGCACGTGCTACCGCAACACCCGGTGCTGCTGCAACACCCTCTACCGAGCAAAGATAGCCCCAGTACAAGCAGTGATATTTTGGCGGCGGCTTCTTCCCACGCCTCAGTAGCAGCAGCAGTCCTCATCCCCGCTTCGACATCGACACACACGAAGCTCCTGAATACCACTGCAACACTACTCGGTCAGAAGATGTCCCCTGTCTGGGCCTACTTGACGAAGTTGCACCACCGGTTCCACCCGCGGGGCGAACCGAACCAGGGCAAGAACATCATGCTGCCTATCACACATCGCGGAGACGGCAAGGAGTGTCGTCTGTGCACTCACAACAGTATCAAGGGTTTGATCCGACATTTGCGCAAGGCATCCTATAATATTTTACACCCGAGGCGATTTTGCCAGAAATGCATCGTTGGAACGTGCCTGGTAGCTGTTCAGTTGTGTTACAGTAGTAACCATCTGAGAACGGTACTTTTTTTTTGGGTTCTGCCGATGGCTGTACTGAAAGAACCAAGGCGACAATTCACACGCCGGTTGTGTCCAACAATGCCCTGAGTGAAAATGAAAATTCGCGTTCGCGTCGATCTTTATATTTTTCAGTTTTGCTTTTGTTATAGCCTTAAAAGGCTATTTTTGGTAAGGATTTAAAATGGTCAATTTTCAATATATTTATTTTCGGCTGGCTCAGGAAACCACATTCTAGACCCGATATTGAAAATGTGTTCCCGGAGGATTGTGGTGACAAGCTATACGATCATACAAGTTGTATTGTAGTAAAATATCCATTTTTGATGGCGCTGAAAATTTTTCCGTTTTCGGGTTTTTTCCTTACTGACAGTAAGGAATTAACCCCAAAACGGAAAAATTTTCAGCGCCATCAAAAATGGATATTTTACTACAATACAACTTGTATGATGATCGTATAGCTAATCACCACAATCCTCCGGGAACACATTTTCAATATCGGGTCTAGAATATGGTTTCCTGAGCCAGCCGAAATTAAATATATTGAAAATTGGCCATTTGCAATCCTTACCAAAAATAGCCTTTCAAGGCTATAACTAAAGCAAAACTGAAAAATATAAAAATCGACGCGAACGCGAATTTTCGTTTTCACTCAGGGCATTGTTGGACACAACCGGCGTGTGAATTGTCGCCTTGGTTCTTTCAGTACAGCCATCGGCAGAACCCACAAAAAAAAAGTACCGTTCTCAGATGGTTACTACTGTAAAGCAAAACTGAAAAATATAAAGGTCGACGCGAACGCGAATTTTCATTTTCACTCAAGGCATTGTTGGACACAACCGGCGTGTGAATTGTCGCCTTGATTCTTTCAGTACAGCCATCGGCGGAACCCACAAAAAAATAGCACCTTCTCAAATGGTTACTACTGTAGTAGTATCATAGTAGGTAGTAGTAGTATTTAATAGTAGTATAGTAGCAGTAGTAGTAGTAGTAGTAGTAGTAGTAGTAGTAGTAGTAGTAGGCGTAGTAGTAGTAGTAGTAGTAGTAGTAGTAATAGTAGTAGTAGTAGTAGTAGTAGTAGTAGTAGTAGTAGTAGTAGTAGTAGTAGTAGTAGTAGTAGTAGTAGTAGTAGTAGTAGTAGTAGTTAGTAGTAGTAGTAGTAGTAGTAGTAGTAGTAGTAGTAGTACGGGGGACCATATTAAATAGGACCTATGGTATATACAAAAAACTATATATCTCCCCATTTTTACCAACAATATTTGGTCCTGTTTAGTATGGTTACTATGGTTCCCCGTATTAGTAGTAGTAGCAATACGTAGTCATAATATCTCTTGGGCAGCGGTCCGGGCCGGCGGGTCAAAACACGTGGGCCGCCTCATGGGCCGGGCGGAGCAGCCCATGTAGAGCCCACATATCATGGGCCGCGGCCCGGCCCAGCCCATTACATTTTCAAATTTTCACGGCCCGGCCCGTCACAATTTTTAGATTGGCCTGGCTCGGACAAACGGCCCAAGACAAGCCCTGAAAAATACCATACCATCATACCATGCAAACTCCCGTCGAAAGAGACCGCTGCCCAACCTCTCATATATCATACATATGTCGATGGGTCCGGAAATATTAAGGGTCGTTCGGATATCCATTTTATATTCGGATACAGGTATTCATATACTTCAGTATGTACTATTAAGAAGTATATACCTGGTATATATTATAGTCGAATGCCAGGTATATATATACGTATTCATGTTATATTGGGATACAAGGTTCGTATTCATCTCATACTCGGATACAGGTACACGTGTTCATATTATATTCGAATTACACAGGTATTAATATTCATATTATGTATAATATGTACCAGGTATATAATCCTATATAATACTCGTATAAATCGTATACCTGGTATATGATATTATATGTATAGTATGATACCCAAACGGTCCTTGTCCTCACGTTTCCGGACAAAGTGGTCTTCAGATAATGTGCTGAGCTAATTATACTTCAAGTTCAAGTTGAGGGGAAAAGGAGGCATGACATATACGTCGTACAGCAGTATACATAGTCTCCGTCTCCATGGCTCGATACAGCAGCAGTAGCAGTATCAGTATCATCTCCACATTGCCGGCGACGATGATGATATTCGAATTTTCACGCAGACATAACTAGCATATCTTGAAGTATTGTATACCTCGTATATGTATCGGGTATACATAATGAGCAATCTCCGATCTCTTAATCTCCAATCTCCGGCCTTAGTATAATACCGTGTTCGCGTAGATCTGCCCGCTCAGACTTTAGATGTGCCCGGACTGAAAATAGAGCCTTTCCAAGCACAACGACCAGGTGGCACACCAACCAGGCGTGCCTCTCGTTTGGGTTAGGGTTAGGGTTAGGGTTAAGAGTTCCGGGTCTGGGTGGTGGCCGCCGTTAGCCGAGGCCAGAAATAAGCTCACCGTCCGGAACGAATGCCTTACAGCTTCGTGAAAAAACCCTACCTCATTAGAAACAGCATACTTTTATTCGGGCACGTCTGAGAAGTTCGCCTGAGCGGGAAGATTTACGCCTGCTGTACTAACAGCGTTAAAACCTGACCCTAAAGCTTAGGCCGATCAGGTAGCGTCAACCATTTCCGTTGGAGATGGTTGGTCAGACCTCACTTGTCATGTGTTTTGTTTTGGCTATTAGAGCTGGATCACAAAAGGTTCTTATAGTGCTTGCTTTGTTTCTTACAACAGTGCTTGCTTCGTTTTTCCTTGTTTTGGTTTGTTGTTGCTGCGCGTCAGTAGTGTCCCCGGTGTCGGTGCGAATCGTGCTTGCTCTTTTCTTCTTGTTCTTTTTCGTTTTTGTCCATCCTTTTTGTTTTCTCCGCCCTTATTTTCTCTCTCCTTCCTATGTTGATAGTCGTGACTCATATCCTATGGGAGTCACATACTGTTGTAGTAAGCTCTTCTCCCCCCTCCCCACTGCGGTACGCGCCTTGCATTTTTGCATTTTTATCGCTAAAAAGGTTTCAGCAATTTCTTCCCTCGTCGACCATCGTTTTTTTTTGTGATTGTTGATGACTGAACGAAAACTCTCAACCGAAACTTTCAACCGAAACAACAACAGGTGTGCGCTGCCATGGATGGAGAAACGCGAGGAGGGGACCACCAGGTGAGACACAGAAACGCCGCCTTTTTTTATGAAACCGTCATGTAAAGGCGGTTCCGGCAAGTCTAAAACCACGCGGGACAGAAAACGCCAGATATCTACCAATCAAATCGCTCTATTAACGGGAGCCACGCCAGCTATCTACCAATCAAATAGCCGTATTAACGGGAGCCACGCCAGCCAGATGGCGAAATCACGCCGCACACCACGCCCACAGCACGAAAACACCGCATCATTCACACGACAGCCATGCGACGATTGACCTTCGATCTCGACAAATACTCAACCCACGATTGACCCACTTCGTACCGGGCAAGGCCAGGGAATGTACATAGCGATCTCGAAGGTATCATTGCGATCCGTAGTCTAGGAGGCGAGAGGTTGCCTGCCGCGTCCCATGGTCTTCGTCTAAACCTTTAAAGAGTTCTGTTTTTGGCCATCGGAGAGGAATCGAGAGTTTTTTCGTCTGTTTTCAACACATTGGCTGCCAAATACATTTTCATCAGATGCCTGGCCGGCGCCCGCCACATACCATCCACCGATCAAGGTTGTAACACTAGGGTGGGTCGGAGCCTCCAACCAGCGCGATCCGTTCAGATTTCATGACGCAGTCGCTGGATTTGTCGATCGATGTCAAACATGAAAAACGGTGCATTTCTTGCGATCAGCGAGATATCAAGATTTGTTGTCGTCTGTTTTCTGCACACCAGCGGCCGAATGTTTTTTTACCAGACGCTTGACCGGCCCGCGCCACGTATCACCGATCAAGGTATGAGCACTGTAACACTAGGGTGGGTCGGAGCCATTAACCAGCGTGATCCGTTCAGAGCTCATGACGGGGTCGTTGGATTTGTCGATCGATGTCTACCGAGGATTCTAAGAAAAGAGCTGCCTCCAGAACCTGCCAGAACAGGAGTTTCATGAGTATTGCGCGGGCTTCGCCCGCGTAATTAAAGTCCCCGTGAGCTGTCCCGTGACGTTAAAAAATTGCCTTCCGTTCCCTCTCTTTGTACGAGTGTATGAGTAAGATAGTATAGTTCGTATAGTGTAACTGTCGCTAGGAACTCGAGTAGCAGGACAGGATATTTGTAAGCTTTGTCAACTCGTGTGCATGCGGACAGCGTATATACGTCCCAACCTTCCACGCCTCGGGCAGATCATGATGTATCTGTACAGTACAAATCATCTACAGATAGATCATGATCTACTGTAGATCATTTCGTTCCTAACCTGCCGCTGTGAGAGGTTGTGCAGGATCTGATCTATCTGCATAGTACAGATCCAACCCAGGAAACATGATGTGCTAGATCATGCAGATGATACAGGTCCCACCCGGTATTATGAGCTATACCATACAGATCATACGAGATCGGGAATAGACCTACATTGAAAGGTCTACTGCTTCTAGATCATGTATGTCGTGGGAATGATCTGTAGATGATCTGTCAGTGATCTGTCCGAGCTGTGGGTGCTTCAGACAACTCGAAAGGTATCCCTCTTTTTCTTGGCCCCCGTCAAAAATAGAAACCCAAACAACGCAAGTCTCTCGTAATTATGTATATACTGGTATTGAGATGATCTGTCCGAGATGCAGATGATCTGTATGATCTGTAGATGATCTGGATTATGTGTAGATGATCTGTATGATGTGTAGATGATCTGGATGATCTGTAGATGATCTGTATGATCTATAGATGATCTGTCCGAGGTGTGATTTGTCTTTATCGCCCCATCCACAGGGTCGGTACATGTTTACCCTGCCAATCAACGATGCTGTTATCAGGAGACCGATCGATCTGGGCGCGTCACGTTTATTTTTTTGCCGTATTTGACAGGTTTGAATGTAGAGGGGCGGTCAGCGAACGGGTAAAACCGCGGTCTACTATTAATAGCATATTTGCACACAAGTCGCCCGGAGTTCCAATCGCTTAAAGTGGCGTTGTGGACCCTGTCACCAGAATCTCACAGTTCTTACCAAATGTGCTATTAATAGTACTACAGTAGGAGACCGGTCTCCTTGATAAACGCGTCAAGGTCTCTTTCGGCCTTAACATACTAGTTTTAGTGTAGGAGGGGCGGTCAGTCAAGGGGTCAAACCGCGGTCTCCTGTGAATGACGCGTCAAGGCCTTTTTTGGCCTTAACATACTAGTTTTAGTGTAGGAGGGGCGGTCAGTCAAGGGGTCAAACCGCGGTCTCCTGTGAACGACGCGTCAAAGCCTTCTTTGGCCTTATCATACCATTTTTAGTGTAGGACGGTGGTCAGTCAAGAGGTCTAACCCGCGGGTAGGCGCAATTCGATTGCGAGGCGACGAGGGAAGAAAGGGCTGAAGCCTTCTCGCGATAAAAATGCAAGGCACGTGGTGGGGGAGGAGGGAGAAGAGCCTACTCTTTGACCCCGCATCTGGGTTACGACTAGGAAGGGCGAAAATAATAAATAGGATGGGAAACAAAAAAGAGGAAGATAAATGATGGACGCGTCAAAGGCTAGTTAGGCCTTACCATACTAGTTTTAGTGTAGGAGGGAGGTCAGTCAAGGAGTCAGGCCGCGGTCTCCTACAGGTGTATAGCATATTACTTGACCTTGGCAAAGGCACCGCTGCTGCGCTCATCGTGATGTGGTGGTGCCATGCGTCGTGTCTGCTGTCACGAGTTTGCCATTTTGCGTCTTCCGCTGCTTTTTCGGGCCGAACCGCGGCTGAGCCCCGCTTTTTTTTTGTCAGTTACAAAACCTCAATCATACTCGCTCTCTCCAATACGCTATATATGTACCCCCCTATGGTCATACGACTACGGCCATGCATGAATTTCGAGTACACCCCCCCCCCCCCCCCCCCCCCCCCCCCCCCCCCCCCCCCCCC
>MEHQ01004478.1:356405-470743 GCA_008828725.1 Saccharina japonica | reverse complement strand
CCCCCCCCCCCCCCTCCCTAACCACACATGCCTCCTACCGGTATATACTAAGATTCAGTACCGCTCCACAAATTACAGATGTCCCTTGTTCAATCTTGCACGATGTTGTCCGGAATTCGCAGGCGGGGAGGGGGTGGGCAGGAGGGGATGGGTTTCCTTGAAGTCGATCGTTTGTAGTTGTCGTGATGGTTGGTCTGTGGCATCATATCACTGCTCTTCTTCTTGTGCTGGGTTGGGTCGGGCTGCGCTGTGCTGTGCCGTGCCGTGCTGTGCTGTGATGTGCTATGCTGTGCTGTGCTCTTTTATCATGTATGTGTGTGTTGTTTTCCCTAACCCTAACCCTATGTATGTGTTTAACCAACAAGCCTGTATGATATTACAACACTGCTGTGATGCTGTCAGGGTCTGCTAAGCATCGTCCGGAACGCCGAAACGGAGGGCGCCGCTTTCGTCTCTGCGGCGAACCGGCTCATGCGCCAGCTGCTGGACTACGCCGTGATGGGGTTTCCCAGCGATGAGGAGGCCGAGTTTGTGACACCGGCCAGGGTCATGATGCAGGCAAGACATACCTGGTACTTCGTAGTATTTACAACTGAATAGGGCCTGAAGAGGGCATGATGAGGGCCTGCATAGAACCTGAAAGGGCCTGAATATAGCCTGAATAGAGAGCCTGAATAGGGTCTAGATAGAGCCTGCAGGGCGCGTGAGTAGTGGCTGGATATGTATGGACTGAATAGAGGGCCGGAATAGGGCCTGAATAATGTCTGAACAGGCCCTGAACAGGCCCTGAATATGGCCTGAATAAAAGCCTAAAGAGTGCGTGTGAGGTACCGCGTGCACCTGACTTACATGGCGCCTCACGAGCGATGTTTTGGCGCACACGTACCGGGTATATAGTACGATACGGCAACCAGGGTCACTGGGCAGGACTGCCGTCTATACCTCTCCGGATGTTTCTTGAGGCCTGATAGGTCTAGGTCTATAGGGCTAGGGTTAACACTCTATGCACGGTGTCGCGCTGTAGGTTTTTATGCCGTCTGGTCTCTGCTCCGTCCGTGCCTATGTATAGGTGCACGACAATTCGATGGCTTGAGCTCTGGGTTTTCAAAAGAAAACGCTGAGTTTTCGATGGCATGTGCTGTTTTTTTTCCCGATGCATTGCATTGTTTTTGCGATGCCTTGCGCTGGGCTTTCGATGTCTATAGCTGAGTTTTCGACGTCTGGCACTATGTTTTATTGGGCTCACAGTGGGTTTTCAATGTCTAGCTAGATTTTCTGTCTTGCACTGTTTTTGCGATTTATTCTCGCTGGGTTTTCGATGTTTAGCACTGTTTTTTCGTTTTTTCAACGTTCGTCGCTGGGTTTTCGATGTCTGGCACTATTTTTTCGGCGTATATATGGCGCTGGGTTTTCGACGTATATATGGCACTAATTTTTTCATGTCTTCCGCTGGGTTCTTGATATATTGCACTGCGTTTTGGACGTATTTCGCTTCGTTTTCGTCGTTTCGTTTTGGTTTGTTTTTTATCCTCCGTCAGAGGGTTAAAACGAAAGGTTAAGTGTTAAGTTCACCGCACTTGAACACAAATGCGCCGTGTACCGTGTACGCTTAACTACAAGTAGTTTTTCCGCCCAATGTGGGTTTTAAGCTGGATTGTGCATGCTCTTGGCGTTGGGTTTTTGATATCTTGCAGGGCGTCCTGCCGGAGGACGACGTGGAGGTTTGCGCCATCTCGGTGTACCTGGAGCACGAGCCCAGGGGGGTTTTCGACTTTGAGCTCGAGGCGGCGTTTCCGTCGTTCGAGAGGGGCTGCTTGCACGTCAGGGGCCTCACCAGGGGGTCGGGGAGGGAGCTCCCCCGAAACATGAAGGGGAAGCAGGTCTTGCTGCTTGCTCCCGTGGTGAGAGTTGACTGTTGTTGTAGTACTTGGAATTAGTGTGGGAAAAACTTGTACTGTAGTAGTAAATCGATTAGCGGCATGTACGTGTAGAGGACTATTGATACCTTACGTAGCACCCTGGTATTTTCCCATACTCCGCAACTGCTGTTATGGGAAACTATTTTTGGGCTCCAGGAACTGAGTTTTTAGGCCGAAAACACGCGTTTTACTCGCCGGGACGATCAAAGGCACCCGTCACAGTTAATAAGCCATGGGCTGGGTTCGGGTTGGGTTTTAAAACACTAGAACCGCCTGCGCGTACCCGACGTATTCGATGCGCCCGATTATGATACGTAGCAGCAATGGGGAAGGGCATGGGTGCGATGTATGCTTGTTATGGGAAACATCCCTTTCACTGTTTTTACTTACGTATGTACCAGATGTAATAAAAATGAACACCCGTTTTACTCAGTGGGACGGTCATAACTCATGCCCCGATGGGTTTTAGGGTATTAAAAACATGTTGTAAGTTGTAACCCTATGGATTCATGAATTGAATTAATGAATTTCATGGGTTAAGTTATCCCAACCCATGAAATTCAATTCAAACCCATGAATTCATGAATTTCATGGGTTAATAATAACCCATGGGTTCATGAAATTCATGGGTTTTCATGGGATACATACAACTTGCTGCTGTGTCATGAACCATGGCACCATGGCCATATGGGGGTTTGGTTATCAAGCGTATCATAATATGCCATTACCCACGAATCCATGGCCTTTTCTCCTGGTTGTAGCACACGCATATCATTGTACATGGCCATGGGGTTATATAGGGTTTAGACCAGGTAAAAAACAAAACATACTATATATGCCATAAAGTCCATCAGTGTCATGGTTGCATGAGTTATATGTAACGCGCCTATCACAAACCATCGCCATGAGTTTGGGCTATAAAGCCTATCTTAACCCATGAACCTATGGGTTATAACACGGCGTATTTTAATCCATGGGTGATTTGGTAAAGCATGTCATACCCGAAATGTATCATATGCGTAGACTTTTCTCTTGTGGACGGCACGTCTACCGGTAGTCTTCGACAGCAGTAACGCACAGGCAGTCCGCATTTAAGCGCGCACGGCGCCAACGCATCAGGCCATGCACCCTTTACATTATTCCCCAACCCATGAGCCCATGCGCTCATGGTTTATATCAGGTAACACGTAAACAACAACCCATTAACCCACTCGTTATAACGCACATACAATATAAAAACCATGTCTTCCCTCATGGCTGCTACATAGTAGTGCCGGTCCCTCTATATATAGTGCCGGTATACCGCCAGGCAACAATAGCGGCACTATAACGGCAACCGGCACTACTACTCCGCACACTGCCACACTGAACAATCCCATTTGTGCCAAGCGATTCCACAGACACAATAGCGGGCAACCAACCGGCACTATAGGGAGACCACTAGCAGTATAGGGGGACCATTTTTTGTATTCGGGTGCACAGAAAACCCTTGTTGACCCATATAGAGGCTTTAACCTGGGTTAGGGCTGGGATAGGGTTAATTCTAACCCGAAGCCATCACACGAACATGGACGCCCACGCTTCTCCCCCCCTCCCTCCCTCCCTCCCTGCTTTTCGAGTGCCGCATCGAAAATATCGGATATTCACAAGCGGTGCTATCAGCGCCTCCCGCCCGCCCTCCCTCCTTCCCTCCCTCCTTGCCTGCCTGCCTTTCGGGTGCCGCATAAAAAATATCGGATGTTCACAAGGCCGTGCTAGCAGCGCTGTAGAGATTGGAGCAGGCGGCTATGTCCCTTTATATTTAACGCACGTCCTCCCTGGCTGCATGGCTGCATGGCTGCATAACCCCAACGTCCTCCCCTCGTTGCTGCTGTTCGGGTGGATGCCTCGTCCACAAGGTCGGGTACGCGCAAGCGGTGCTAGCAGCGCTGGAGAGGTTGGAGCAGGCGGGCGTGGCGGACGAAGATGTGACCCTCGTCAGCGTTGTCATCAGCAAGGAGGCCGTAGAGACGCTCACGGAGGAAGCCGGGGACATGCGCGTGGTGAGATGTGGAAACCCTCAATATGTGTAGTGTAAGTGTGAAAGGGGGAGACCGGGAACATGCGGGTAGTGAGATGTGGAAACCCTGTGTTATTTTTATACCTTGGAAGTTTTTTGTTTGTTTTTTCACCATCACTTTTACTTTTCAGCTCTCTGGACAAGCTGTGGTCACAGGTGTCTTCCCCCCCCCCCCCGCCACGCCACGTTGCCCCCCCCCCTATAAATATATTTTATATTATATAAGGTTGGGTTTTGGCGTCGGGTATTGGCAACGACGCCTGTAAAAACACGCGCAACTCGCTGCGTGAGACTAAAGACAACCAGGGTGCCGTTTTTTTTTGATTTATTGTTTTTTGGCGGTCACCAAAGCTGGGCGGTCGAGTAGAATGGCATATTGTGCGGGGTGGAAAACCTTTAGTTCGCGCAGCAAGGGGAATGGTGCGTTGTCACGTTAAGTGATAATAATGGTAAGGGCGTCGCGAGGCAGTTACAATAGTAAAACCCATTGCCTGTCTCGGAAGTAGGCCACACCAGAAAATTAAAAATTAAACTCATTGAAGGCTGTCCGTCCATATAGCAAGTCGCACTCCAAGAGGCGGTTATCTTAGCCAGGATGCAGCTACAACCCTCCATGCGACTCGCCCAATACCATCACGAGCGTTTCGGCGCTTGGTGCAAGCAATGTCTGCGCTGGTTGGTGAAACCCAACGCCGCGCCGTCGCGGCATTGATATGGGATCGAAGGGTCTAATGGTCATATGACTACGGCGTGGGTGCACAACCATGAGTACCCCCGGGCCCCCCCCCCCCACCCGGTTGTCCGTCTCGAAGGATGAGTTGGTCATATGAAAATCAAATGACACAAAGGCAGGACAAATGAGTACGCCCCCCCCCCCCCCTCCGGTACAAACATGCCTTCATTTAGATCGCGCAGCTATGGGGTTGATTCAGCATACCCACTGCTCGCCTACTTTAATCGAATCTTGCTATCTCACTTTCCGCGATGAGAAAAACGCGCATATTTGTTTTCTTGGTTAGTCGTAGTGTGGAGGAGGCCGGGGACATGCGGGTGGTGAGACGCGGATTGATGAGAAAACCTAAATGCCGGACGGCTCTGCAAATAACACACTGCAGAGGTTTTAGCCCCCGCTCCCACTTGTCACCCTGATACCACCCGGACCTTAGCTCTACAAAGTGACCCTGGGTACCACTCTGGCCGAAAATGTAAGGACCGTTTTGTCTTCATGTTACTCTCTAAACATTCCTTGTATTTCCGCCCAGAGGGATATCCTGTACCTGGTATAAATTAGCCGCGGCAGGGCTCACCAACACACACTGATCCGCCAAATTCGAGGGTTTACGCCAAACAGCCACAGCAAAAAGCAAAGAGCAGTACGAGGTATAACCAAAACGTACAATGAACGACCTGCAAAGTTTTTTTCTGGTGGGCTGTCCTGCATTTCGTCGGCGCCCATTATGTATACTTTCGTAAAGTATTAATATATAGATGCTGTACTGGTTTTTGTGTAGGGGAGAGGCGGTCAGTCAAGGGGATCAAGCCGGCAGTCTCCTATATATAGTATCGTAGCATATTTCAATGTGAAGGTTAAGGCGTGTGCCCCCGGAGGCAAAACAAATCGGACGTGCAGTACGTACGTGACACCACTTAAGGCATGCCTTATTTCGGGCCATACTCAAATTATGATGTGACAAAGAAGGGTGTGTCCTGGGCTAAATTTCAGTATTCGTATATAAAAAATGGATTTTCTTGAGTTTCGTGCAAAAACAAACACTAAAAAATGTAACCCCCCAAGAACTGTAGCCATTTTGTTTGGTACATACTACTTGGAATTGTGGGACACTTTTTTCAGTAGTTTAGGGGTTAACTCCCAATTGGTCGAGTGCCGTCGCGAAGTGTTGCAATAGTATATGAACTTCCAGTGAAGTTCAAGAGCAATTCAGTTCGTGTCTGATGCTCTCTGAGACCGTTTTATGGACGGCGGGCGAAGAAGTCGATCCGCCCGGCCCCTCCCCACCCCCTTCCCTCCCCCCTCTTTCGTTTTTCGGCGGAAGTAGCAAGGGTTTTTACGAATTACCCGTGAAGAACGGCAAGCACGTTATAATTAGTGTGGATTTTTTTTTTTTGCGGTGGTCAACGGGTGTTAAGGTTACCCCATTCAGAACCGAAAAAAATTACCCACACTAATTCCAAGTAGTTTGTCCCCAAATAGGTGGGACAAGTTCGAAGGGGTTAACGTTGAGGGATCTGAGAGTCCAAGCGACAAGAATTTGGGTTCGGGTTTTCGAAGGGTTCGCTTCTCTCGCCTCACGCTGCCCGACCGCAGGGGTTTTCTCGCGACCGCGTACCCCAACTATTCCAACTATTCCAACTATTCCAACTACGAAACCCAGCAGTAAGGTCTTGTATTACGGGACACCATAGTAAATACTAGTAAATAGGACATAAGGTACACACCAAAACCTATATATTTATCTATTTTTAGCAACAAGATTTGGTCCTATTTACTATGGTCCTCCGTAACACTGCTGTGTACCTGGTACGTACTTTACGTACGTACGACAATCCCCCCAAAGGAAGCCACAAAAGGCAGTTTTTCAGCTCTTGTTTTTTTTTTTTTTTTTACGTGCGTACTTGGCGTAATTTTGAGTATTTTGTATACTTGGTATATATGATATTTTCCGTTAATATATGTATATACGAAGTACATGTCTATAATATGTTGTATATACTCGACGAGAGTTGACGAGGGAAGAAAGTGCTGAAATCTTCTCGCGATAAAAACGCAAAGCAAGAACCGTAGTGGGGGAGAAGGGAGAGGAGCCTACTTTGTGACCCCGGATCTGAGTTACGACTAGGGAGGGAGAAAGACGGAAGTGCGAAGATAATAAATGGGATGGACAAAAAAATAGATATATAATATGTTGTATATACGAGCTGGTTCAGGCATATCACCCAAAATTTCGTCAGTCACGAATGCCGCATGCAATAGCAACTCCAATGTCACATATTTGGTATCATACTGACCGCCATGAACAGTGGAAGAGGGTGACGTCGCCAGTTTTTTGTTCAAGAACCTAGAACTGGCGCTACCGCCGAAAATGTGGCCCGGCCAATCACAGGCCTTCAAAGTGGTCAACAATAGTCAGGCGTTTCCGTAGGAAAACCTGTTTTCCCCCATTTTTTTTTTCTGAACGAGCCGCTTCCAGGTGGTCTAAGGCATGTTTGTACAAAGTTTCACGCAAATATTCGAAAATCTGACTGCGTATGATCATATTAAGTCATATTTAACGCCCAAAATCGATTCTATACTAAAACTAAGTAACTACGAGGCGACGCCTATTTTTGCACTTTTACCGCATAAAAGTCCAAATGTCCACGCCGTTTTTTGGAGATAGACCCTGAAATTTGGTACACGTGTTTTATGCGCCCTACCCGAGCCTTTTACGAATGGGTTTTTTTTTTTTTTTTTGTTTTCGCCGGAAATTTTGGATCTCTTAAGACCCAAATTTCCCAAAAAAATACAAAACAAGCAATATCTGACGAAAAAAAAAAAAAAAAAAAAAAAACATCCGTTAAAGTCTCGGGTAGGGCGCATAAAACACGTGTGCCAAATTTCAGGGTCTAACTCAAAAAAACGGCGTGGACATTCGCCACTGAATGAATTTTGGGTGACCAGCCTGTATGGTTATCTGTTATTTCTGTGGAGGGCTGAGGTGCACCAGCCATTGTAGATCTCGGAATAGACACTACTATTATACTATTAATATTATTACACGCGAACGAGATTTGATTTTGATTACAACCTTCGAGAAAAAATTCGGACGGATTTGATTTTTTGTTTTTTGTTTTCGCCAAATGTCGGGGCTCTCTATTACCTTAACCCATATGATATGTACAGAGTATTACTGCTGTGTATATATATACCATATACCTCATACCCGCCCCCGAGACCCTCGGAATCTTCCGACCTTGACGACCTTTCATGGATCTTGTCCTACCGACCAAAGAGCGCGCCGAAATGATGAGGGTTGCGGTTTACGTACGGCATTCAGTCAGATGAATAGATTATGCCTCCTGGGTACTCCTATTTTAATACTACAGGTAGTAAATACGTATGTTTTATTAATGAGTACTTATTTTTTTACTGCTTGGCATCTCCTTCCTACATTTGAAGAAGGAAATGCCATGTGTCCAATGAGGGATGAGGGATCAGTTATCCCACCGCGTCTTTTCGAACAGCCCGTCTGGGAAATTTCTGGGGAATGAAGGTGGTAGTGAGGAGTTTATCCAATAGTGTGGACGTGTGGACTGCTGTTGTACTATGAATAGTTGTTTGCTGCTGTGGATTATTAATCAACTATTATATCGAAGCTGGGCAAGGGCAACGTCCTATACACTCATACAAGGTCCATACAAGCATATGTACTTTTATGAGTACGAACCCTCCTCCCTACTGCTGTAATTGACGTAAGAAACCACCACGGTTTCCCATGACCGGGTGGTATCCCGAACGCACCCCGGTGATAATGGACTTGATTTATTCGAATTTTGCTTTTTTTCCATCACCGGGGGGTGGCTTATCGTGGGGCGTGATATCGGCGGGGGGGGGGGGGGGGGGGGAGGGGGGTTCGCTTCTCTCGCCTCACGCTGCCCGACCGCAGGGGTTTTCTCGCGACCGCGTACCCCAACTATTCCAACTATTCCAACTATTCCAACTACGAAACCCAGCAGTAAGGTCTTGTATTACGGGACACCATAGTAAATACTAGTAAATAGGACATAAGGTACACACCAAAACCTATATATTTATCTATTTTTAGCAACAAGATTTGGTCCTATTTACTATGGTCCTCCGTAACACTGCTGTGTACCTGGTACGTACTTTACGTACGTACGACAATCCCCCCAAAGGAAGCCACAAAAGGCAGTTTTTCAGCTCTTGTTTTTTTTTTTTTTTTACGTGCGTACTTGGCGTAATTTTGAGTATTTTGTATACTTGGTATATATGATATTTTCCGTTAATATATGTATATACGAAATACATGTCTATAATATGTTGTATATACTCGACGAGAGTTGACGAGGGAAGAAAGTGCTGAAATCTTCTCGCGATAAAAACGCAAAGCAAGAACCGTAGTGGGGGAGAAGGGAGAGGAGCCTACTTTGTGACCCCGGATCTGAGTTACGACTAGGGAGGGAGAAAGACGGAAGTGCGAAGATAATAAATGGGATGGACAAAAAAATAGATATATAATATGTTGTATATACGAGCTGGTTCAGGCATATCACCCAAAATTTCGTCAGTCACGAATGCCGCATGCAATAGCAACTCCAATGTCACATATTTGGTATCATACTGACCGCCATGAACAGTGGAAGAGGGTGACGTCGCNAGGCAGGGGGGGTGGGGGGTGATAGCAGTACGATGAGTAAAAATTGGTACACTTGGCACACCCACCCAGGCCTCAAGAGGGGGGCAATACCTTGGCGCTTCCATGCAGTTACCAGGGGGGTGATAACAAGGGGGGTGGCACCGTAAGCCGCTGCTGACGGGGCCATAACCGCTAGTGCCGGGACTTGAGAGGCGCGACGAGCTGTGCTAGGATCGCGGCCACTGCTCTTCTGTGGCTGGTGCATCACTCGCTGCCGTGGCTGGCGTGGCAAGCATTGTCGTGGCCGGGTCGTTTAGCGCTGCTGTCGGAGCTCGAGGCGCGGGTGCAGCAGTGGTGATTCATGAACGGACGAAGCACGAAGCGATCGTGGACCCGCTCGTGGCGACGTAGGGGCGCGTCGGCGGAATGTGTCGGGGCTAGAGATGGGCACCGGAGAAAGAAAAAAACGGTTCACCGCGGTTTTTGGAAACCCGGCAGGCTTTTGCAGTTCGTCAATTTTCGGTTGTTTTTTCCCGTATTTTTGTTCCACCAACGACTCGGTCGGATGGCTTCCGTCCCAACTGTGGACCACCACCTCCTCGTGCTGCTGCAACGCCCAAAGCGGCAACAACAACTAGAGCAGCACGTGCTACCGCAACACCCGGTGCTGCTGCAACACCCTCTACCGAGCAAAGATAGCCCCAGTACAAGCAGTGATATTTTGGCGGCGGCTTCTTCCCACGCCTCAGTAGCAGCAGCAGTCCTCATCCCCGCTTCGACATCGACACACACGAAGCTCCTGAATACCACTGCAACACTACTCGGTCAGAAGATGTCCCCTGTCTGGGCCTACTTGACGAAGTTGCACCACCGGTTCCACCCGCGGGGCGAACCGAACCAGGGCAAGAACATCATGCTGCCTATCACACATCGCGGAGACGGCAAGGAGTGTCGTCTGTGCACTCACAATAGTATCAAGGGTTTGATCCGACATTTGCGCAAGGCATCCTATAATATTTTACACCCGAGGCGATTTTGCCAGAAATGCATCGTTGGAACGTGCCTGGTAGCTGTTCAGTTGTGTTACAGTAGTAACCATCTGAGAACGGTACTTTTTTTTTTGGGTTCTGCCGATGGCTGTACTGAAAGAACCAAGGCGACAATTCACACGCCGGTTGTGTCCAACAATGCCCTGAGTGAAAATGAAAATTCGCGTTCGCGTCGATCTTTATATTTTTCAGTTTTGCTTTAGTTATATATAGCCTTAAAAGGCTATTTTTGGTAAGGATTTAAAATGGTCAATTTTCAATATATTTATTTTCGGCTGGCTCAGGAAACCACATTCTAGACCCGATATTGAAAATGTGTTCCCGGAGGATTGTGGTGACAAGCTATACGATCATCATACAAGTTGTATTGTGGTAAAATATCCATTTTTGATGGCGCTGAAAATTTTTCCGTTTCCGGTTTTTTTCCTTACTGACAGTAAGGAATTAACCCCAAAACGGAAAAATTTTCAGCGCCATCAAAAATGGATATTTTACTACAATACAACTTGTATGATGATCGTATAGCTAATCACCACAATCCTCCGGGAACACATTTTCAATATCGGGTCTAGAATATGGTTTCCTGAGCCAGCCGAAATTAAATATATTGAAAATTGGCCATTTGCAATCCTTACCAAAAATAGCCTTTCAAGGCTATAACTAAAGCAAAACTGAAAAATATAAAAATCGACGCGAACGCGAATTTTCGTTTTCACTCAGGGCATTGTTGGACACAACCGGCGTGTGAATTGTCGCCTTGGTTCTTTCAGTACAGCCATCGGCAGAACCCACAAAAAAAAAGTACCGTTCTCAGATGGTTACTACTGTAAAGCAAAACTGAAAAATATAAAGGTCGACGCGAACGCGAATTTTCATTTTCACTCAAGGCATTGTTGGACACAACCGGCGTGTGAATTGTCGCCTTGATTCTTTCAGTACAGCCATCGGCGGAACCCACAAAAAAATAGCACCTTCTCAAATGGTTACTACTGTAGTAGTATCATAGTAGGTAGTAGTAGTATTTAATAGTAGTATAGTAGCAGTAGTAGTAGTAGTAGTAGTAGTAGTAGTAGTAGTAGTAGTAGTCGTAGTAGTAGTGGTAGTAGTAGTAGTAGTAATAGTAGTAGTAGTAGTAGTAGTAGTAGTAGTAGTAGTAGTAGTAGTAGTAGTAGTAGTAGTAGTAGTAGTAGTAGTAGTAGTAGTAGTAGTAGTAGTAGTAGTAGTAGTAGTAGTAGTAGTAGTAGTAGTAGTACGGGGGACCATATTAAATAGGACCTATGGTATATACAAAAAACTATATATCTCCCCATTTTTGCCAACAATATTTGGTCCTGTTTAGTATGGTTACTATGGTTCCCCGTAATAGTAGTAGTAGCAATACGTAGTCATAATATCTCTTGGGCAGCGGTCCGGGCCGGCGGGTCAAAACACGTGGGCCGCCTCATGGGCCGGGCGGAGCAGCCCATGTAGAGCCCACATATCATGGGCCGCGGCCCGGCCCAGCCCATTACATTTTCAAATTTTCACGGCCCGGCCCGTCACAATTTTCAGATTGGCCTGGCTCGGACAAACGGCCCAAGACAAGCCCTGAAAAATACCATACCATCATACCATGCAAACTCCCGTCGAAAGAGACCGCTGCCCAACCTCTCATATATCATACATATGTCGATGGGTCCGGAAATATTAAGGGTCGTTCGGATATCCATTTTATATTCGGATACAGGTATTCATATACTTCAGTATGTACTATTAAGAAGTATATACCTGGTATATATTATAGTCGAATGCCAGGTATATATATACGTATTCATGTTATATTGGGATACAAGGTTCGTATTCATCTCATACTCGGATACAGGTACACGTGTTCATATTATATTCGAATTACACAGGTATTAATATTCATATTATGTATAATATGTACCAGGTATATAATCCTATATAATACTCGTATAAATCGTGTACCTGGTATATGATATTATATGTATAGTATGATACCCAAACGGTCCTTGTCCTCACGTTTCCGGACAAAGTGGTCTTCAGATAATGTGCTGAGCTAATTATACTTCAAGTTCAAGTTGAGGGGAAAAGGAGGCATGACATATACGTCGTACAGCAGTATACATAGTTTCCGTCTCCATGGCTCGATACAGCAGCAGTAGCAGTATCAGTATCATCTCCACATTGCCGGCGACGATGATGATATTCGAATTTTCACGCAGACATAACTAGCATATCTTGAAGTATTGTATACCTCGTATATGTATCGGGTATACATAATGAGCAATCTCCGATCTCTTAATCTCCAATCTCCGGCCTTAGTATAATACCGTGTTCGCGTAGATCTGCCCGCTCAGACTTTAGATGTGCCCGGACTGAAAATAGAGCCTTTCCAAGCACAACGACCAGGTGGCACACCAACCAGGCGTGCCTCTCGTTTGGGTTAGGGTTAGGGTTAGGGTTAAGAGTTCCGGGTCTGGGTGGTGGCCGCCGTTAGCCGAGGCCAGAAATAAGCTCACCGTCCGGAACGAATGCCTTACAGCTTCGTGAAAAAACCCTACCTCATTAGAAACAGCATACTTTTATTCGGGCACGTCTGAGAAGTTCGCCTGAGCGGGAAGATTTACGCCTGCTGTACTAACAGCGTTAAAACCTGACCCTAAAGCTTAGGCCGATCAGGTAGCGTCAACCATTTCCGTTGGAGATGGTTGGTCAGACCTCACTTGTCATGTGTTTTGTTTTGGCTATTAGAGCTGGATCACAAAAGGTTCTTATAGTGCTTGCTTTGTTTCTTACAACAGTGCTTGCTTCGTTTTTCCTTGTTTTGGTTTGTTGTTGCTGCGCGTCAGTAGTGTCCCCGGTGTCGGTGCGAATCGTGCTTGCTCTTTTCTTCTTGTTCTTTTTCGTTTTTGTCCATCCTTTTTGTTTTCTCCGCCCTTATTTTCTCTCTCCTTCCTATGTTGATAGTCGTGACTCATATCCTATGGGAGTCACATACTGTTGTAGTAAGCTCTTCTCCCCCCTCCCCACTGCGGTACGCGCCTTGCATTTTTGCATTTTTATCGCTAAAAAGGTTTCAGCAATTTCTTCCCTCGTCGACCATCGTTTTTTTTTGTGATTGTTGATGACTGAACGAAAACTCTCAACCGAAACTTTCAACCGAAACAACAACAGGTGTGCGCTGCCATGGATGGAGAAACGCGAGGAGGGGACCACCAGGTGAGACACAGAAACGCCGCCTTTTTTTATGAAACCGTCATGTAAAGGCGGTTCCGGCAAGTCTAAAACCACGCGGGACAGAAAACGCCAGATATCTACCAATCAAATCGCTCTATTAACGGGAGCCACGCCAGCTATCTACCAATCAAATAGCCGTATTAACGGGAGCCACGCCAGCCAGATGGCGAAATCACGCCGCACACCACGCCCACAGCACGAAAACACCGCATCATTCACACGACAGCCATGCGACGATTGACCTTCGATCTCGACAAATACTCAACCCACGATTGACCCACTTCGTACCGGGCAAGGCCAGGGAATGTACATAGCGATCTCGAAGGTATCATTGCGATCCGTAGTCTAGGAGGCGAGAGGTTGCCTGCCGCGTCCCATGGTCTTCGTCTAAACCTTTAAAGAGTTCTGTTTTTGGCCATCGGAGAGGAATCGAGAGTTTTTTCGTCTGTTTTCAACACATTGGCTGCCAAATACATTTTCATCAGATGCCTGGCCGGCGCCCGCCACATACCATCCACCGATCAAGGTATGAGCACTGTAACACTAGGGTGGGTCGGAGCCTCCAACCAGCGCGATCCGTTCAGATTTCATGACGCAGTCGCTGGATTTGTCGATCGATGTCAAACATGAAAAACGATGCATTTCTTGCGATCAGCGAGATATCAAGATTTGTTGTCGTCTGTTTTCTGCACACCAGCGGCCGAATGTTTTTTTACCAGACGCTTGACCGGCCCGCGCCACGTATCACCGATCAAGGTATGAGCACTGTAACACTAGGGTGGGTCGGAGCCATTAACCAGCGTGATCCGTTCAGAGCTCATGACGGGGTCGTTGGATTTGTCGATCGATGTCTACCGAGGATTCTAAGAAAAGAGCTGCCTCCAGAACCTGCCAGAACAGGAGTTTCATGAGTATTGCGCGGGCTTCGCCCGCGTAATTAAAGTCCCCGTGAGCTGTCCCGTGACGTTAAAAAATTGCCTTCCGTTCCCTCTCTTTGTACGAGTGTATGAGTAAGATAGTATAGTTCGTATAGTGTAACTGTCGCTAGGAACTCGAGTAGCAGGACAGGATATTTGTAAGCTTTGTCAACTCGTGTGCATGCGGACAGCGTATATACGTCCCAACCTTCCACGCCTCGGGCAGATCATGATGTATCTGTACAGTACAAATCATCTACAGATAGATCATGATCTACTGTAGATCATTTCGTTCCTAACCTGCCGCTGTGAGAGGTTGTGCAGGATCTGATCTATCTGCATAGTACAGATCCAACCCAGGAAACATGATGTGCTAGATCATGCAGATGATACAGGTCCCACCCGGTATTATGAGCTATACCATACAGATCATACGAGATCGGGAATAGACCTACATTGAAAGGTCTACTGCTTCTAGATCATGTATGTCGTGGGAATGATCTGTAGATGATCTGTCAGTGATCTGTCCGAGCTGTGGGTGCTTCAGACAACTCGAAAGGTATCCCTCTTTTTCTTGGCCCCCGTCAAAAATAGAAACCCAAACAACGCAAGTCTCTCGTAATTATGTATATACTGGTATTGAGCACCACCCTGGCCGACAACATAATCATCCCTTTATATTAATATCAGATTCTGAACGGTTATTATATTCTCGGACAGAGTTGGGATATTCTTGCCCAGGTTGAATCTGGGTCAGCGGTAGGCTTCTGTCATCCTTGCGGGCGACTTGTGCGCTGTAAGTATATGGAGGGGGGGGTTCGAACCTCGGCTGGTGTAGTATGGTGTACGAGTATGTCTGCACAAGTTTTTTTTGTTGTCTGTCTTTTTCTGTTTTGTTTTGTTTTTTTTTCTTCCGAAAGTGCGAGAGAGCGAGTTGGCAAAATTCGATCAAAATCCACAGAGGCTGTAAGGATCGCTGCGAGCCCCAACTATATGCAAGACGCAATAATCCCCTTGTTTAACCCTTTCAACGGACATATATGACGTTTTTAAGGGATGTAAGGGATATATGGTATATGTTTTTTTTTTTTTAAACAACAGCTGTGAGCTCGAGGATTTCGTCGATACGGGATACAAGGGGTATAAGGGATATAAGGGATACAAGGGACATGAGGGGTTTAAGGGATACAAGGGATACAAGGGATATAAGGGACACATAGCGACCAAGACAGTGATAGCATTGATGTTTTTAACCGTCTACAAGCACGGCGTGAGCGCCTATGATAGCAGTACGGTGTTTTTAACCGTCTACAAGCACAGCGTGAGCGCCTATGATAGCAGTACAGCAGTACGGGTACCGTATATAGGATCATGGCGTGCCCGTGCCGTAGCATACGACTTCTTGCATTTCATTGCAACCATTGTAACTCGGACACCAACCATTGTATATACAACAGTACCATCCACCAATCACGCCGTGTCCGTTGCTGTACGAAATCGTCACATTCTATCGTCAATTTTCCCTTTTCCCGTCTGGAGCCTTCAGAGGGGTTAAGGCAAAGTAACTTGGGGGAGAAGGGGGAACACCTATTGTAGCCACGGCTTTGTGTTGACAAGGCCACCGAGGTAAAACCTCTTATTAATACCAGTATATCTTGTACGAGTTGAGCTGAAAAATAAAAGGCGACGATTAAAATGCCATACGCTTACAGTATATACGTATACCATTCTCGCGACAAAACAAAAATGCAAGGCGCGTACCATAGTTGGGGAGGGGGAGAAAAGCCTGCTAGGTGACCCCGGGTCTAGGTTACGACTATTCATTGGGACGGAGCGGAAGAATGAAGGGCGACGATACTAACAATAGATGGGATGGGGAAAAAAACAAAACATATACCTGGTATACGTTACATGTACGTTACATGTTGAGCTTTCCATGGATGACACATACACACCGGTTGCGACCTAAGGTGGACCAAGGCGGTTTACTACTGCTGTACCAGGTACACGTTTTATTTCTCGATCGATACCACATACCGATACCACATACCGGCACGTAGCTACCTACGACAACCACAGCGTTCAAGACAACTCGCTAAATAATCTCTCGGCGCGTAACTAGTACCAGTACCTGGCATACCACTCTGTCCCGAAATATGATCACCTGTTGTACATTAATACTCGATAAAACGGTGCTTATATTTCCGGACATAGTGGTATACCATAGCTTGTCATTTATGTTGTGCATGTTTGTGCTATCACTTTGGAATCGACAATACGTTACCGGTACTCGTAGGTGCGACATACGTGAGACCGCCCTCAATTCATGATACACACTGTACACGTTTCGTTTTCGGTGGAGAGCACATACTGGTCCGTACTCGCAGCGGTTTACCTGCGATAGACCAAAACAAAGCGTTCGAGGCGTAGCGCGGTTTATGCCCCTTCTTCGCCTATGCCTCAATTTTGTCATTTTTTCATGTCTGTGCTTTCATGCGTTTTCGATCGATAACACACACCTGTAGCGACTTGCACTACGAGAAGTAGGCGAAGGCTAGTTAGTACTGGGCTGTGCACATGTCACTCTCGGTGGATGGCAAACTCCGGTATAGCGAGCTATGGTATATAGACCAAGCAAAGCGTCCGAGACGCCGCGCGGTTTACCTCTCTTCCCGTCGTATGTATGTATACACCGCCATTCATAAGTTGACATGGTTATGGCTTACACTTTCGCTGTCAATCGTTAACACATACCGGTAGCGGCCGGTGTGCGCTAGACCAAGGCAATTGATAATGGTACACGATTCGCTCCCGATCGATAACACATATACCCGTAGCGACCTAAGTTGGATAGACCAAAAGGTTCGAGCCATCGCACTACAGCTTCCGAAGTGCTGGTACGTTTTTTTGTGTTTTTTCCCGAGTCCGCGTATTGTCTGTTTTTTTTTTCCCTGTTTTCCTAGTTCGCTCTGTTCTTCCACTTGATAATTATTGGAGTATAACTTGTGGGCATGGTCTAAAATATAGAGTGTAGCGATGAGGTAGTCATTTTGTGGGTAGAATAACTTGATTCTAGTGTCCATTGCAATGGCTTGATCATGGTATAGCAACCTAAACGACGGGTGGGTGCGATTTTGTCAAGCGGCTATTGCGGGGGAGCATCCTACTGTAGTAGTACATAAGTAGCAGTAATAGCTAATACTAAGCATCTATTACGACAGTATGCTCCAAACATACGTGGATGCTACTATATGTGTTTTGGTTCAATCGTGGGCTCTGATTACAATGCATTTCTATGCCCCCCCCCCCTAATCGAAAGAATGTGTCGGTAGCGGTACAATGCACGCGTGTGGTAACAGCTCCTTACGTTTCAGTTCGCACACAAAACCCTATATACGGCGGCAGCTCGGGCTGCATTTGGTGGGACCGATGCTAGAATCATCTTATATTTTTTCGGCGTTTTTTTTCCCGTTTAAGGCTTAACCCCTTAGGAACTGGTCCCACAAATTTGGGGACAAACTACTTGGAATTCGCGTGGGGCATTTTCTTCAGTTCTGATTGGGTCAAGTTTTCAGTTATGATTGGGTTAAGGCATAAGGCATGCCTTCAGCTCCCAAAGGGGTCGATGTACGAACACCAACCACCACCACGATAATAGTCCTTCTTTTCGGCTGAAGTCCCGAGGGGGTTCATGTAACAACAACAACAACAACAACAACAACAACAACAACAAAAACAACAACAGATAGCCCTGCTTTTCGGCTGTTGCCGATGTCATCGTTTTTTATTCGCTTTCACGGCTGGCTGTCGTGTTTTTTTGTTTAATGTTGCTGCCGCGTTTAGAGACTATTATTAATAGGAGCTATTAATAACCATGTTGCGGAGTTGAAGTTAAACAATCGTACCGAGCTATGGCGCTTCGTATGATATGATAAAAGGATACTCATTTGATCTCCGCTCGCTCTATCAATGAATCTCGGCTGACTCCACCACACCGCCGAATTTACAACATTTCGCGGCAGCAGGCGAGAGGTGGAGAATACGATATAAAGACATCGAAGATAGCCCTCCCTCTACCCAAACCTATGACATCAAAACAAAATTACACCGGTAACACACGTTTTACCACATACATACCAGATGGTGTTCTCCTCATACGGGATGTGCATTCTGCATGAGGACATATAACACCCGTAAGTATATACGCGCGATCGAAGTATCACACTCAGCTATTGATCATAGCAAAAATGAGTTTCGACGAAATCCTCGACAGCTGTTGTTGTTGTTGTTTTTAGCATTCCTTCCGAGCGGAGAACCGTATGGAACAGGCGCGTATCACGCAGCTTCCAAAGTTGAGTATCAACCGCTCAATCGGTCGAACTCAGAGCTGACGTGTTTTTGTCGTAATTTCATCAAACGCTTAAAATGGTCCTTGCTTTCTCGTACGTATTCACAATTGACCCTTACGTTCTCGGCCAGAGTGTACCTCGTATATGCCTTGGTACATACCATGCAATAGCAGTTACATTTCGCAGCAGCCAATCGAAAAAGGAGGGCTGTCTATACGCATATAGGTACTTGGCTCAGCTTCGACAATATGGTTGAAATGTACTTGACTTTAAACACCAACACTATTAATAAGTTTAACCCTGACCGCCTGGGAAAATTATCAGAATTTTCTCTTTTAATGAAGATGGTTGCTGTACTGAGGAGTTTTGTGGTGTGTAACACCCATCCGCCGGAGATATAGTCGATGACCTCATAATACCCGCAGGTCGAGTCAAGAACTTTTTGAAAACTCACGGGTCGAGTCGAGTCGGGCCCGGTTGGGTCAGGATCTTTTTTTAAGTCGCACGGGTCGGGTCGGGTCGGGTCACCCTCACCGGACCCAACCCGACCTGAGCCACGAGAGGTGTGACCCGTCCCGTGAACAGCCTTGAGAAAAACGGGAGTTAGCATCGATTTTCAACCATGTTGTCGAGGCTGGCCCTATTGGAAAACAAAAACTACTCTAATGAAAAAGGAGTCGCCTGCTTGTCTGCCCCCCCTCCCGTGCTAGCAATGTCTGCCTGCTCGGTGAAACCCGACATGCTCCGTCCCGGCATTGTACGGATGCGAGGGTCTATGGTCATACGACTTACGCCATGCCATGAATGAAGTACCCCCCCCCCCCGCAATTTTTTGTTGCGTCTCTAGAAAAATCTCTTTCGCCTGATTTGATGACGGAGCCACATGGCACCGCCTAAAGTACGCGTCAGCAGACGATGGAGAACACGATGGACACATCAAAGATTACCCCCCACGACAGCAGTTACACACGACAATCTCGGATGACAAAACAAAATATACGCAACAGTTCCCTTTCCAGCAACCAATGAAAATTGAGCCGCCTGTTCGCTTCTCTGTCCCTCTTCTTTGCGCCACCGCCTCCGCTGACAGGTGGTGCCCGGGGTGGGGAAATTTTCTGTGCGGTACTTTGAGGCCAAGGCGGCCATGGAGGCCGAGGCGCTCGAGCGAGCCAAGGAACTTTCCAAAGAACGTTCCTCATCGAGAAGGCGTTTTTGGTGGCCTTGGAGGGGCAACTGACCAGAAACCAGTCGTATGAATTTTGGATCGTTGGGGAAAGAGATAAAAAAGCTATTCGTAGGTCGAGCGACCCAAGGAACGTTCCAAAGAATGTTCCCCGTCGAGACAAGACGCGTCGATGGTGGTCTTGGACGAGCAACGGAACGGAAATTATGTTTGGATCTTCGGGGGAAAGGAGGCAGGAAAGATATGTGTCGAGCGAGCCAAGGAATTTTCCAAAAAACGCTCCTCGTTGAAAAGGCGGCCTTGAAGGGAAGGGTTTCTGAATATTTTAAGAGAGAAATATAGACACTCGTATCGTAGTCGAAGTACACCTCTGTTCGGAAAAGTGGGCCGCCTTTGGGCGTTTGAGGGGGACATCGAAACGCACGCTACATTTCCAAACAGAGTGGCCTATCACTATCTGGCGCTTGCAATAGAGAGGTCGCGAAACGTGAGATCTAGCCTTGTTTTGTTGCTTTTGAGGTTGGCTGGCAACTAGGGGCTTCGGTTTTTTCCGTGAACGCTACAATAGGCTATCGATCGTCGTGGGTCCGACCCGTTGAGCGGTACTCGTGTCTCCGGCGCGTTGTTTCAGAAGCCATCACTCATGGTGCGTATCGAGACGCGGCATATATCACTTTGTTGGCTGTGCCCGTAACGTGTCCTATGTATGCACCTCTCAAGCACACGGTAAGAAAACTGTTTTGATTCATTTTGGTATAAAGCTGTTGTGATTCATTTGAGTAAAAAAATGTGTTTTCTTTGATTTGGTGTAAAGCTGTTTTGAGTTGTTGTCGTCTGGTCGTGGGTACTCGTAGTGCGTGTTAGGGGGATGCTGCGCTGTTTTTTTTATAGGCCCAACGGTATATGGTACCGTATGCTGTAATCAAGATAGCACACCCCCTGGCATGAATTTCCGATCCGATTTCCTCCAAACCATGCCTTAGAGGGGCACACCCATAAGAACATGGCGGCTATGGCAAGATAGATGTTGTCAAGATCTGTCTATAGGCGTGTCGCTCGTCGTTTGCATTTTCTCCGTTATCCTGAAAATCGGCTTGGAACTTCGTAGGAGTGTGTGTTATCTTTGATTACAGTATACCGTATGATGTGTACCAGTTAGGGCACTGAGAACATTACGTACACTACGACTGCCCGCGCCGTGGTAGTAGTGCCTCGAGCAGAGAGATACAGTATAAAGCAGTAATAGTAGTAGTAGCCCCAACTCTACCAGCAAGCGTGGCGAAGACAAGCGGTGCACGCACCAAACCTGCGTCGATACTTTTTCGTAAATGTTGGGTGATATTATTGTTGTTTTGAGTCTCGCTCGAAAAAAAAGTGTGTGTTTTCTGTCTCCTACGGTGCCGAGCTCTTCGCGCAGCTTCACCTTTGGCCACAGCTATATTTGAGGTACAGCACACTTGGAAGACAGACACCTACGAGGTGTAACGATACTATTAGCAAGAAAATGAGTACAGTATTAGTAAGGGCAAGCTTGAGATTTACAGGGATATAAGAAACCCCCCATGATGGGGTTATCTTGAAATTAGTGCAGAATAAATATTTTCCATGTAAGAAAATCCAGGCTGGACCATCATAACGGTATATACGTACTTGTTTCTTAATCTCACTATTGATTATATCGTACTCGTAGGTATTCTGTGCTGTACAGCAGTCAACCAAAATATGTACGTAGTCAGTAGCAAATATTTTGGTTGATGACGTAGTTTTGACCCGTCAAAGCAGTCTAGTGTTGACCCGTCGAGGCCGTCTAGTATTCACCCGTCAAGGCGGTCTAATATTGACCCGTCAAGGCGGTCTAGGTTTGACCCGTCAAGGAGGTCTAGGTTTGACAAGCCAATAAGGTCTAGTTTTGACCCGTTAAGGCGGTCTAGGTTTGACCCGTCAAGGAGGTCTAGGTTCGACCCGTCAAGACGGTCTAGGTTTGAACCGTCAAAAAGGTCTAGTTTTGATCCGCCAAGGCGGTCTTGTCTTGTCCCGTCAAGTCTTATTTCGACCCAATGTACTAGTGTTAGTGTGGAGAGTTCCTTGACGGCTGTCCGTCAAGGGGTAATAGTGCCGTCAACCGACATTTTTGATCAGGACTACTGCAATATAGTACGAGTACTAATAATATGTCGTTTGTTTGTTTCTTGATTTCTTGGGACGGTGCGATGGTGAGTCTGTTGTCTGTTGGAGGTCTGCTCCCGACGTTGTTATTAGAGTTATACTCGTAGCATTTGACGGCAAGCATCAGCGCTATTGATCGTTGAGTGTTAGCTTTACGCAGCTAAATTGTTAAAGCTTGATATGTATCGTATACGACGTATATACGTCGAGTAGAAAAAGAGGGGGAAGATGATATCGAGGTTCTCGGGGGAAGTATTGAAATATAACCATCCCAAACGCTTTAGGTCAGAAAATACTGTAGACAAAAAATGTTGGGAGTTGGTACTACCTGCTGTTGTAGTATACCTGGTACCTGGTATAATACGACTAATGATAGTAGCTCTAATAGACGGTCTAATTTTCCCACGTATGGGGGCGAAACGGCTTGGAATTTGAGTTGGACAGTTTGCAGCATTAAATAGTATTAGCAGCAGTATTAGGATCACGGGAAGGCTGGATTCTTGTTTTTTCGCGGAACGGGGTTACATGTTATTGATGTATTGATAGGGATGCGAGCGGAGCGGCCCAATGTCGAAAACAGCGAATGAAGAGCAAAATGCTAAGTGCTAGGGAGACTGAGGGCTTCAAGGCCTCCATTGGCCGCGACACACACCAGTATACCAGGTACCACTCTGTACGGGAATGTGAGGACCGTTTGGTCTTGATAACAATGTTTAAATGCTCCTTGTACTTCCGCCCAGACTGTTATTTTACTGTAGTTATTCTCGATAGAATCGGCTGCTGCTGTTGAAATGGTGTCGTCCAACGATAATTTAGGCCTGACTTGTGTCGATTTCAATCGTTGGCCGCTCCCATAAACGTGTTGCACACCTAAGCACGGCACAGGATCGTTGGCGCTAGTTCGTTCAATCTGGACTACGTATGTATGATACTCAAACCGGTCAAACCGCAGTATACTACATATTTGTAAGGGTGATGGTTGCCTCTTTGGTGATCTGGGCTGATGGTGAAACCCAGAAAGTGGCTTGGCTTTGATTCTCAAACTATCAACACAGTATACGTACTCTACACCGACACGAAGGACTCTTACTAAGTCTCCGCGAAAAACGAAAAAAAAACGGACCCAAGGACCGAACGTGGGTGACCAACAACAAAAAAAAGATGCTGTTAATACCAGGTGTATAAGGAGGCCGGTATTTTGGGGAGGGTTGAAAAAGGCCTCTTTTGGCCTTATTAACCCTTTTAGAGCTGCACTGCACAGAAACTAATACCAGGTATGTAATTTACCCAAGTCAAATTTCAAGTAATCTCGATCCAAAACCGGGTTTTGTAGTGTTTATTTTACCGAAGTAACTACTCTCTGCGACTATAGGTGCCGCGTTAATTGTCATCGAATCAACGCGGGGGTAGTATAGAGCCCTGGGTTGGAGTATCAGGCTGATCGCAGCAGAGAGGCCTCATTGGTCCAAAACTATATCGTACCTGGTACGAATTAAAGCGGCGACGAAATGTTACTGCGCTGATCGCAGCAGAGAGGCCTCATTGGTCCCAAACTAAATCGTGCCTGGTACGAATTAAAGCGACGACGAAATGTTACTGCTGCAGCACTAATTTGTCCCCGAAAGGGAGTCCAGTCCTACTGACTGCTGTAGAGGTTTTTGAGTATCAAAGTATAAGGGGCGGTCAGTCGAGGGGTTAAACCGTGGTTTCCTACTGTATACCTGGCATAGCATCTTTGCACACAGCCGCCTGGAGTTCCAAGCACTGCAAGTGGCGTTTTCGTCCCTGCCATCAGAATCGCACATAAGTATTCGCACTGCAAGTAAGTGCATCGAACACCGTGCCATCAGAATCACATAAGATCCCTTAATGAATATGAATAGCACTGCAAGGAAGCAATATTAAAACCGCACCATCAAAATTGCACAGCATATATAGCATTAAAAGACCGGCTGTTCATAAAAATAGACCGGAGTTCCTAGAACTGCAGGTGGCGTTTTCGACCCTACCATCAGAATACCCCGCGAGTTTCTACTTTATACCCACCAAAAAACAGTAAAAATAGGAACCCCTTTCGATTTATATACTGTGGCCGGATTTCTACGCCCGCGATCCCACGACCGCTAATCAAAGTCTCAGAAAAAGACACAAAACCAGAGCCAGCAACACGTTTACGTTCTCGACCAATCACGACAAACCGACGTATCACAAAAGGAGTTTCTAGCGACGCAGATGGTGTTTTCGACCCTGTCATCAGAATCGCCCACCAGTGTTCCAAACACTTGAGAGGTGGCGTTTTTTACCCTGCCATCAGAATCCCCCACCCCCCTGGCCTCCCTGAATGGCCTCCCTCGGTTCTTGTTTGTTCACTTGAGTCCACCATTCTGTCGCCGTACAATCGGCTGAAAAAGGCGCCTCATCAACTCCAGCGCTAGCGGGAATTCCTTGTGGTCCCATGCAGACACCTGGCCAAAGTGGGCGGGTCGTGCGTGAGGATGCCATGAAATACTGGAATACTAACCCTGTAAAAAAAAACTAGACTATACATCCTCGACCTCACAGCTGTTGTTTTTTTCATTTTTCTAATATATGGAACTCCTGAGGTCCCATGCAGACACCTGGCCGAGGGAATTGCGTCATGCTTGAGAGAGCTAAGAAATATTAACCTTGTTGGGACCGAACAATTAATAATAGAGATAGCGACAAAAAAAAAATTGCGTATGGAACTCCTTCGTTGTGGTCCCACGCCGACGCCTGGGCAAAGTCAACGCGTGATGCGTGAAGAATCGATGTAATATCAACTGTGTTGGGACATATGTTAATTCGTACTATTAGATAAGAGATGGTGACAAAAAAATGCCCTCTATACAAGGAACTCCTTGTGGTCCTTGTGGTTCCATGCCGACGCCCCCAAAATAAGCGCGTGATGCGTGAGGGAGCTACCAGCTATGAAATATCGACCGTTAGAAGCTATAAATACGTCCTGTTAGATAGAGATGTGTGATAAAACATGCACGTTACGTATGGAACTCCTTGTGGTCCTACGTCGACACCTGACCAACTAAAGCACGTGCTGCGTGGGGGAGATTCGAGACCCAGAGATCGTAACAACAACAAACACAAAAAAAATGGTGCTATATATGAGCCGCCTTTTGATAGTGTGAGCAGGCAACAGTACAAGCAAGCATCATGATGTGCCTGCTTCGTATACACAGCAGTTCCTTGCGTTGTTGTACGTAGCTTGGTTCAGCCACCAACGGAGCAGTGATCGATGCCGTAATGGTGTTTTTTTTGGCGTTAAGTTTCCCCTGTAAAGCGAGCACAAACAAAAACGTTGAAAAAAAATGCTGAAAAACAAAATTGAAAGTTAAAAACAGTTTTGAAAAAGCGTTTTGAAAAAGCGTTTTGACAGAAACGAAAGCAAAAAAAAACTCGTACCTGGTATATACGTATGATACAAAACAAATATCCGCACGAATCAAATGGTTCCAGTCTCTGTCGACTGCGTCACAGTTCGCATCGCTTTCGAAATGAACGACCTATTATTTGTTGCTGCAACGTGAAAAAACAAAGTTGGCGTTGACCACGGTTCTCACCTGCTCTTTGAGTCTCCTCGCTTTCTCGTGCGTGAGTCGCCCAACCTTAACATCCGCATCCAATATTCCGTCCATCACCCTCCTCCCGTACTCGTAATTCAACTCCGGGTGAGCCTGCAAGCAGACAGTAGTTAGAGCAGTACCAGGTAGATGTTAAGGGTTGCCACGACGCTTGCTAACCCTTTCGCGACTGACTTTATTTATCTTGAGTATGGAACAGCGACCTAAACAGCGACAAAAACAAGCGTGAGAGCTTTATATTCAACCTTGTGCTTGGAAATATAACCCATTTTCGGTTTCGGTTATGGTTTCGATTTCGGTTTCGGGGTTGGAATCGGTTTCGGTTTCGGTGTTGTTTTCGGTTTAAATTGTCGGTTTTGGTTTCTGTTTTCGAGCTCATTTTCGGTTTTGGTTTCAGTTTCGATTTTAGTTTCGGTTTCGGTTTCGGTTTCGAGATCTCGTTCAATTTCGGTTTCGGTTTCGGCTTTTTCATTTTCGGTTTCAGTTTCGAGGTCGGATTCGGTTTCGGTGTCGGTTTCGGGTTTAGTTTCGGTCTCGGTTTCGGATTAGGTTTCGCTTCCAGTTTTGCGTTTAGATTCGGTTTCTGTTCCCTTCCGGTTTATGTTTCGGTTCCGAATTTCGGGGTTCCCATGCCGGTCCTCAAGGATACATTGCACAAAAGACACTAAACGATTGTTACTATTAATAACAGCCGTGCTGCAGCAAAAGCGATGCCACGGGAATATGCTTATTTTCCCCCACGAAGCGATGCCTTTTAGGGGCGGTGCCTTATATTCTGGGCTCCTCACATCAGGAGCTCAATGCTTCACCCAAAAACATGCAACCCGACAAGTGTTTGTACCTGGTATGCGCTGATCCTAAAACAAATGTACGAGTACTATTTCGGGTAAGGGCCCATATTAACGAGTATAAAATAAATTCAATTTGGAAAAATAAAAATAAAAATTGCTTTTCATTTAATCTTGGGGGGTGCTGGTGCGTGTGTTGACCAATGAAAAGCGGGTTTGATTTTTTTTTTTTCCAAATTGATTTTTTTCTTCTTCGTAAAAACGGGCCATAACCATACTGAATACTCGTAGGACCAATTAGTTTTAGTGAAAATAGTAATTAGGACTATTAATAAATATCTTCAGCGAAAACAGGTATATACATACATACCTGGTAGGCTTTTTGTCTATACTGTAGGTGTAATTTACTATGGTCCCCTGTACGTGTTCACCTATTTCTACTACTAATAAAAGTATTTGGTGCTACGTATTCACTATAGCCCCGAGTAGTATTACGGGGGACCATAGTGAGACCTATGCCAATGGGAAAGCGATGTTGCCATTAAAAGTTTGAATTCTTAAGATCCCCGCCAGAGTTTTCCAGAACAAGCTTGCTATGGGACCGATTCTTAAAACGGAATGTTCCCAACTTTTGGAAAAACACAAAAATGGCAATTCTGGGGCCGATGTTGGGACAAGATCGGCTAGAGAAAAACTCAGACGGATGTTATTTCGAAGCGGCGAGATTCCGAGTCCTCGACAGACATGGATCGACGAAACCAACGACTGCGTCATGAATTCTGAAAGCGGTGCGCTCGTTACGGGCTCCGACCCATCCTAGGGTCACTGTGTTCACACGATGGTCGGTGATATGTGGCGGGCGCTGGCCAGGCGTCTGATAAACAAACAATTGGCCGCTGGTGTGCATAAAACAGATGACAAAACTTCTCTATCCGTCTCAAATGGCAAAAAATAGGGTTTTCTTCGGGTTTGGGAGAAGAGCGTAGGACGCTGCCGGCAATCTCTCGCCCCCTAGAACATGGATCCACCTTCTACCTTCGAGGCCGTCATCTACACTCGTTGGCCTTGCCTGACACGAAGCGGGTTGGCCGTGGGCTGAGTCTATGTCGAGATCGAAGGTCTATCGTCGCACGAGCTGATTTTTATCAGGGTGTTGACGATTTGCAACGAGCAAAAAGCAAATTGCGCCGCCTGCAGCCGTTTGAAAAAAAAAAGAAACCAATCAAACATGTTTTCCCTTTTTTCCCCCAGCGGCGGTACGAGCGGATCTTCAGCCTGAAAAATCCAGGGAAATATTTCAAACATCGCTTTCCCATTGGCATAGGTCTAAATAGGACCAAATTTTGTTGCTAAAAGTAGGAAAATATACAGGGTTTGTGTGTTCCGTAGGTTCTATTTACTAGTATTTACTATGCTCCAACCGGAAGTTGCTCACTTCAGGGATGAGTCCACATCTTATTGCAGTACAATCAGGCATTCATAGATAAACAACCCCTTTTAACTGTTAAGGGGCCCGGCGGTAAGAGAAGACGGCACATAAAAAGACTGAACGTTATGGTACCACTTTGTGGCTCTTTTTTCTTCCTGACGTTTATTTCGCCCTCCAAAGCTAAAGGCTGTGCAACAGCAGTGCGTATGCTAAAAAAATATATAGCATGCACCCGAATATATTCAAAATATTACGTATTGTTCTCGTATATAGTACCCGGAATACGTCACACGTATAGATTATACGTATCGTTCTCGTATATCATACAGCAGTACCAGGGCATGCATTGTCGTAAATATTTACGGAACATTAAAATGCGGCAACATGATGGTGGCGTATTGTCCTCGCCACTATTTTCACATCTTGGGAACATAGTGGACCTACATCGGTCTCCATACGGGGTATACACACATTTTCTTCGGCACGATGTTGCTGAGATGAAGATGAACGAGCCACAACTTGTTCATATTCATCTCAGCAACATCGTGCCAAAAAAACTTTTAGTGGCTCGTTCATCTTCTTCATCTCAGCAACATCGTGCCAAAGAAAATGTGTGCGTATCTCGTAGGGAGGCCAGTGTAAGTCCACTTCCCAAGATGTGAGAATCCGACAAAAAGGGGTGTTTCGCCACTATCTGACCCCTGAGATAGTGGCGAGGACAATACGCCATCATCTTGTTGCCTCATTATGATGTTCCGCAAATATGTACGTACGACATCAAAATGCGGCAACACGTATATGCCCTTGTACTATATACGAGAACGATATGTATAATTTGTACGTATGATGTATACCGGGTACTATATACGAGAACGATACGTACTATTAATAGTAATATTTCGAATACGTACAGGTAGGTACTAATTATGTTTTGAGCATACATAAGCACTGCTGTTGCACAACCTGAAGCTTTGGATGGCGAAACAAATGTCAGGAAGAAAAAAGAGCCACAAAAGTGGCACCATAACGTTAGGTCCGAGGGTGGTCGAAAAATTATTTTTCGACATCTCACAGTTTTTTTTGTTCGTTAGGGAGCGGAGGGGGGTGTACTCATGTCGTGCACGGCCGTAGTCATATGACCATAGACCCTCGCATCCCTACAATGCCGGGACGGAGCGCGTTGGGTTTTCACCAACCAGGCAGACATTGCTTGCACCAAGCGCGAAACGCCGTGAGGTATTGGGCGAGTCGCATGGAGGGTGAGCTGCATCCTGCTAAGAACCGCCTCTGAGGCGGACTTGCATATGGACGACAGCTTCAATGAGTTAATTTAATTTCTGGTGTGGCCACTTCCGGAGACAGCAATGGGTTTTACTATGTAACTGCCTCGCGGACGCCTTACCATATTAAAACTACGTGATACGACCATTCCCCTTGTGCGGAGCAAAGGTTCTCCACCCCGCACAAATGATCTACTCGACCGCCAGCTTTGGTGACCGCCAAAAAAAAATAACAAAAAAAACGGCACCCTGGTTGTCTAGCTCACGCAGCGAGTGGCGTGTTTTACAGCGTCGTTGCCAACAGACGCCAACCCAACCTATAAATATATCATATATTTATATGACGGGGGGGGGGGTACTAAAACCAAGTGAAAAAATGAAAATAAGGATCATTTTTTTCCCCATTTTCTTATGTCATCATGTGATCACAACGGTTGCAACGGTTTTCTATTCCGTCCTCTGGGGTTGTGGTGTGTCGTTTTCTCTTTTTTCCGGGCGCCCCTGTTAGGTCTGCTTAATAAGGGACCTTAAACTCCTGCGCGCCGTTTCTTCCGATCGGCGCAGGTCCCTTGAGTCGGGCAAAAACTGTAACGCGTAAGGGATGTCGGTATGTAAGGAACCTCTCCGCCCCGACGCACAATAACAGGGTCCCTTAAAAGGGCCATCTACTTACCGTATACTGTAATCAAGATGATAAGATAACACCCCCCCTCGAACGAATGTGCTACTTTTAACCTGATTTTATCGACAACGGGGAGAGTGCTATTAGAACGCCAAGAGACGCGTGCGTCTATGGAAACATCTGGACTTTTTTCTCTTCTTTTTTCCATCCCATGTATCATCTTCGCACTTCTGCCCCCCTCCCTCCCTAGTCGTAACTCAGATCCGGGGTCACAAAGCAGGCTCTTTTCCCTCCTCCCCAGTACGGTTCGTGCCTTGATTTTTATCGCGCAGAGGGTTCAGCATTCCCAACGATCGTCGATTTTCATCGAATTTTGCTAACTCACGTTCTCGCGCTTTCCGCTAGTCAAGATTTGCGAGAAAAAGTCCCTAGGAGCATGCACTCGGGGGGGCTCGAACTCATGACATTGACTCTAACATGGACGAGATTCACCTGCCATTCCACCGGGGACGCCGACTCTGTAGTATAATATCTCCAAAGCCACGATTTTGGTTGTGTGTACCCCCCCTATTAATAAGCCATGGCCCCTCTAGGGCACGTTTTGGAGAAAATCGAGTGTGAAATTCCTCCCAGGGGTTGTGATATATTACCACCCGGGTGTGTTACACACCACTCTGTCCCGAAATATAATAATCGTGTGTACATTAACATTCAATCAAAACGTTTATTATATTTCGGGACAGAGTGGTACGGTACGGTACTGTACCTGGAACGTCAAGAGATTCGGCCTTGGCGACTCCTCGCCCTCGCCCGCCGTGCTGGTGTCCATCATCATGCCATGGATCTGACAGTGCCGCGATGTCGAAATGTTCGTGGCCCCAGGAGGGAGTTTGACAACCTGCGGCGTGTGTGCCAGACGGGGGGGGGGGGGGGGGGGGGGTTACGATCAAGCCACCCGAAGAAAGGTTTTTACCAGCTGGTTTTACGTGCTGCAGTTGGACATATATACACGTAAATGTACGGGCCGAACATGACTTGGTTTTGGTGTTGGCATCGAAATTGACTTGGTTGTTGTGTGGGTTGTCGAAATCGACTTGATTTCAGTGTTGGGGGTCGGAATTGACTTGATGTATTATATGATGTATTATATTATGTATTGCTATGTTGTCACTCGACAGAAAGAAGGCGTGAAAAAAACTAAATGATTTGTTTTAGGTGACTATTAATAGGAGACGATGGGCTGAAATGAATACCAACCTGGGCGGAAGTATAAGGACCGTTTAAACACTATTATCAATACCAAATGGTCCTTACATTTCCGTGCAGAGTGGTACTTGTTTTTGTTTCAGGAGACGATACTTGGGAAGTGTATATACAGGGCAGTACTGGTCCCTATATAGTGCCGGCAAGCGCCAGCCAACAGCAGTAGTACCGCACTATAGCGGCAACCGGCACTACTCCGCACGCTACGTACCACACTCGTGAATCCCATCTACGCCAAGCGATTCCACAGGCACTAAGTATAGCGGGTAACCAACCGGCACTATAGAGGGACCACTACTGTACACAGAGGCTGCAGAACCGAGGGCACACACGACACACCTCATCGTTGTGGTGGTAAAGAAGCCGCATCCGTGGAGGGAGCCCCCGGTCCCCTTGCCCCCCGACTCTTCCCCGCCCTCCCCCACCGCCTTCCTTCTCTCGTCGAACAGTTTCAACGGCGGCCGAAACCACACCCGCACACGGGGAGGAGTCCGCAGGCTCCACAAGGAGTTCACTTTCCTGGAGGGCGTAATGCTTCCGGGGGCCGGCACGGGGACGCACCAGCCCTCCCAACGCCTGAGCCATGACCTGGTGGCCCAGGCAAAAGGCTAGCACGGGTCTTCGGGAGGGAAAGGAATAAAGAAAAAGCGCGTACAGCGTGCGTGAGTAGGACGATTGGGTGAAGGGTGAAAGATGGGGGGGCGTGAGGACGAAATGCCGCCGTACCGACCATCGCGAGCGTAGAATATAATCGGCGCTCAAAAGCGGCCATCTGACCTTAATGAGCACCCTTTAGGACCGGACTCTCCCGTTTGCGGACAATATACTTGAAATTCGAATTGAATATTTGTTTGTTTACAGTTTACCTCTGAAAAGGTTATAACCCCTTCAGAAGCGCGCCCCGGATTTTGGGTAAAAACTACTTGAAAATAGAGAGGGATCATTTCTGCAGTAGCAAAAGGGCTATTACTGCGCAACGGGCAGGCAGTCTGGCAAGGGGGGGGGGGACGCACCGGCCAGATTCCCGCAGACCTTTCGCCTCCGTGAGCAGCGTCGTCATCCACGGCTCTCCCCCACAGGCACTCGCCACCCCTCCGGGAAGGATGTACCCTGCAGCAGGGTGTAGCAGTACAGCAGACGGGTACGGATAACCGTTCCAGAAAAGCGTTTCAGAAAAAAAAACTTTCGAATTGAAACACGGTTCAGAAAAACCATATCGAAAAACACGATTACATAAACACGTTGCATAAAAACGTTACAGAAAAATGTTACAATGCTACACAAAACCGTTACTCGATACAGAAAACCGTTACTCGTAGATATAAAAAAAACGATACAGAAAAAAAAATGCCGAAAACAAAATGCAGAAAAAACGTTTCAGAAAAACCGTTTCGTACCGAAAAGAACTCACCGCTGCCAAGCACGAATGAGAAATGCTGCAACCATTCGCCCGGCAAACGCTAAAGTAGTGTCCACATGCCACATACACCTATGTCCTCTTTTGACGTCTGGACGGTCCGACGCACCTGCAAATTTTTCCCACGTCTCCGGGTACTGTCCCTTGGTGACGTCATACTCCGTCACGTGGAACACCGGCGGCGACGGCGGCGAGCGGTTTCGCCGACCTGTTTCGGCCAGCCAATCACCGCCTACCGCGGAGGCGTTATCCTCCTCGACTTGACTGCCCTTGGTGCAGGTCCCCGTCGCGGCGTCATCTTCTGCTTGCTCTCGTGCCGCCACCTCCGCTGCCGGAAACGTCTCCCCTAGCCCGACTAAAAGGTCGTGAAACATCCTGGCGGCGTGTGAGCGCAAGCGGTCGGGATAGGAGAGCGATATTAACACAAACAGCTGTTACCCCCCCCCCCCGTAGGATGCAGCTCGCCCTTCATGCGACTCGCCCAACACCTCACGGCGCTTCGCGCTTGGTGCTAGCAATGTCTGCCTGGTCGGTGAAAACCCGACATGCTCCGTCCCGGCATTGTAGGGATGCGAGGGTCTATGGTCATACGACTACGGCCATGCATGATAATGAAGTACACCCCCCACCCCCCCTCCGCCACCTCCACCGCCACCGCGTCATACATGCGTGTTACCGAAGTATTCATGATTGGAGGGGTTTGTTAGAACATGGTCTGGTCTGCGTTTCCCCCCTACGTAATACTCGTTCTACGGTATTTATGTATTTATACAAGTACACCTACGTAAGCCATGAAGCTCTTCCTCGGGTTTTGCGTTTGTTTGTTTTTTTAAGTCAGTTTTAGGGCGGCTTGCTAGTTGTGTAGATCTCCTTGAGTGAGGCATCCTTGCCGCGACACGCCTCTTTATACCACAGTGTGATGGTGTGTTTACGTACGTATTATATATTACATGGAAATATGTTATGGGTCCTGCCGACGACGCCATTTGTTAAGGCATTAGTCCGTTGGGCTATCATACTGATAAAATGTTCACCTTTTACCTACCCAATCGAGTAGGGAGGGCAGGGTTGCTGCTGTGATGGTTGTCTGTCACAGCAGTGATAGTACATGTGGAGGGCAGGGTTGCTGCTGTGATAGTCTCATCACAGCGATACATAGCCTACCACGAAGGCACGTCGGTCAGCGCACAGAGGTGTTCTGCCGGGATAAGTACCACTAAGAAAGTGCAAAAGCTAACCGACAAGCACAGGTACGCGGAGGAATCGTCGACGAAGGAATAGGCAGAGACTGGATGCCATTGGGGCTACCATTGGGGGTAAAAGGGGCAACACTGTAGCAACCATTCGTCCGTACGTTCGCGGAGCTGCGCATCGTGAGTCGTAACCCCCGCAAAAGAACTTTTGCTGGTTTTCCCCGCTAGCCAACCCCCCCGCGTTCAACACGAACGACCCTCAAGACCTCATCTCCTCCTCCTCCCCCTTCTCGGTTTCGTCCCCACTACCTGGTACCTGGTATTAAATAGTGCAGTCCTATAGGAGCTACCTGTCAAGGGTTTCAACGCAGGGTGGCCCACCTGGGGATGTGTAAACCGTAGTGCTCGGAGAAACAAGTTCGAAGGAGAGCCACCCGCACCACGTCCTCCTCGAAGCAGCCTCTGCAGGTGTCCGTCCGAGGGGCTCCATCACCGTGCTCGGCATCTGCCACTTCTGCACGTATGAAACGCGCGCAAGGGACGTACGTACCTGTGATGTAAATAGTCGTTGGGTGTGGTATTGCGCTGCTCTCGGTATGGATATTATATGTACCGCAGTACACTGGCATGCCCCTGGTGTTACTGACTAGAAGAGGGTGCACGTACCGCACCACCAGCCCCTGCAGCTGCTGTGTCAATCGGCAAACTACCAAAAAGCTTCATTTCTTTTGACAGTGTTACCCGTACCCGTGACGGGTATTAGCAAGCCGGGTAATACTCGCGAGTACCTGGGTAATTGGCAAAAGGGTAGCACCTCTAGTATACTCGTAATAGATACCCCGTGTTGGGCAAGCCTACGAGTAGACGAGTAGGCTACGATTATACGAGAAAATTAAAAAGCTTCAACAAGATTTGAACTTATCAGCCAAAGACAATCGGAGCAGCTATCGGAGCAGCTATCAGTACGTACAGGGTACAGGCAGCCAGTTACCTGGTACGCTGGTCCGTTGCTTCTGCTATTGATCCGTCTTCTCATTCGTGGAGTCTAGAGTCTACGAAGGCTCGAACTCGTCCTGATAATGATACGAAAACCGGAAAATATTTGTGTTTTTTTTTTATAATTTTGGTCCGATACAAGGGCTCCGCATAGGTGCCGGTGTTTATTGCCCGCTATACCGGCCCCGCTCTGGCATAGTTCGGCGTACTGCTGTGCTCCTGTAGCACATGTTGGGTGTGTGGGTGGATGAATGGGTGTGTGAGTGTGTGGGTGGGTGGTTTTTGTTGTCGTTGCTGTTGCTGTAGTTAGTTGTCGATCTGTTGTGTGTCACACCATACTACTACTGGCTGTTGTTGCACTAGCACACATAGTCACGGAAAAGGCATAAATCACTCCCACAGCAGGCAGCGCAGCGCCGTGCTGTGAGCCGTGTTGCTGTGCTTTCTCTTCCTTTCGAATATAGAGCTTTGTGGTTGTCCTGGAGCATAGAGCTCTCTATCTACTATGCATTTGCAAGTCGCCATGTACCTTTTTTTCTACTTTTTGCGGTGTACGACTGCTGCTGTCGTGTCGTAAGTTCTTTGCCACATGCCACATACCAGTACTCCTGCACGATGCCGGTACTGTCTGTACGTTCACTTATACGTACGTACAGCAGTACGTACGTTCAGTTGTACGTACGTACAGCACGTACGTACAGCACGTACGTACAGCAGTACGCGTTTCGCTGCATTGCACCATGAATCTCTTGTTGGGCATTTTGCATTTTGAAGTCGGTCCTTGCACCACATCGTGAACCTCTTCTGCCCCTTTCCTTGCACGAGCGTAGCGGACGATGTCAGCCGCCCTCGGAGTGGAGCTTTGCTTTCTTCGCGATCTTTTTCGTGTCGGAAGATAGATATCCACTTTATGTCCTGTCTTTGTGCCGACATACAAATGGAATATGGAGCTCTTGGCATTATCAAGTCGCCAGTTGCAGCTAATTTATGTTCCTCTTCTACCCTTTTCACATTATTTGGTTCTATTCTTCCTTCCGCGAGCGTAGCGGGCGGCGTTAGCCGCCCGCGCAGCGGAGCCCTTGTACGTACAATACGATAATACGAATTACAGCAGTAGTACGAGTCGGCACAGGAAAACGACCGCTGGCGACAGAGCTGCAAAATAGACGAGCACAACTCGCGATCCCGTTGTGGCAGGGTTCGTACGATCCCCACGCGCATGGGTGTACCGCCTACCACCCCGCAGCACGTCAGAGTTGATTGCTGCATGGCCACACCTCTGTCTGTTGTCGATGGTGCGGGCAGGATAGGAGTCCCTCCATCTCTCCACGTTTTAGCCACCTCCCAACGCTCCGTTGGTGGCTTGGACACGCTTAACGCTGCCATCGAGCTGAAATTTTGAAGCGCGTCGAATGTCCGCCTCCAAACGCTGTAGATTGCAGCTGCTGCTGTGTGGAGGAGTGTTCGTTCTGCGCTCTGTGTTTGCAAGCTTCGCGACGGAATGCACACTTTGCCTCTCTTGTCTGGTTTGATTGCACCGCATCGAAGGGTTTCCAAAGTAAAGATCGCGCTTTCTACATCTGGGGATGCACAGTGTAAAATACCCGCGCATGCGGCAGAAAATGTCCTCGCGACGGATTCCGAACGAATGTGACGCATTCTGTCTGCAGTGGGTAGGCAGTACGTAGGCAGGACTGCCATTTCGCTACACAATTATCAGGTGGATGTTTGCTGCTGCCGATGTTCGTTTTAGAAGGAACTACGAATACCTGTTGGGCTACTTGATGAGGCGCGTTGTATGCATTGTATGATTGATGTATGTACTGATTTTCCGCAACAGGTACACCAGGTATACGAGTAGTGACGAAAAAAGAAAAAAAGACTTACTGCTGTGGTGCAGGCAGTGTGTACAATACATGGTAGTTTGGAGGTTGGGGCTCGAAGCACCCAATCTCGTCAGCAATCTTCGGCGCATCCCTCGCCACGCACTATCTCAATCTATGGGGGATGGCCTACAATAAAAGGTCATCCCCCATAGATCCCAATATACCTAACGGCTCCGAACCCTATGGGGGATGGTCATCCCCCAATAGTTGGGGGGGGGGGTGACCTATAGCGATAGGTTGAAATGTGAGAATGCGTGAGACCCCGCCATCTGCCCGGTTTTACTACAACTTACAATACAACTGCAAGTAATTGCAATAATGTGTCATATAGGTGGTCTAGAGGTAACCTCGAACGCTTCTGAACGTTGATGTCTGGAGTTCGAATCTCACGTGGGTCGGACTTTTGATTTTATTTGCAAAAATAAATAAAAAACGGAATCAACTGGCTCGGGAGGCTCGTTATTATCCCTATGCCAGGCTGTCGATTCTTAGAGCTATACAGACACGTTCTGGTGCTATATGTTTCATCAGAATCACATCAAAAAACGAAGCCACGCTCCTATGCAGTTCCCCCCCCCCAAATTTATGCCGCGCGCCCCAAAAAAACAATCTGACCGGAAATTTTTCGATTTGAGAATCCGATGACCCAAGTCGTCGGATTTTGGGCCAAAATCCGACGACTTGGGTCATCAGATTTTCAAATCGACAAATGGCATGGTCTCTAAATTCAAGATGTTATCCACGCAGCAAGCAAGCAGCAGCAGCAGCACGATCGATGAGTTGGATGGTGACACAGCGACGTTGCTTCGCGCCCGACGCGCAGCCGATGATCGGTGGGCTTCTCCGTCGCCAAATTACAATCGGCTGGCGCGGACTCGGACCTAGAGACGAAGGGAAGCGCACTCGGCACGCGCCTCTCCGTACGCGTACTCGTAGACTTCACAGCAGCAGCAGCAGCAGCAGTACAGCAGTAAGTAGTACACAGCAGTCAACGCTCGGATGCTTCGTTGTGTCAAAATACAAAATACCAAGACAGGTCGACTCGAGCGCACTCGGCGCGTCGCCGCCAGACCAGAGGCAGCCAGCGTGGCTTCGAACGCTTGGGTCCTATGCCCAGTACAGCGCACTCGGCGCGTCTCTTCGCGGCGCCAAGACCACAACAACACAGCAGTTGGTCTTGCCGTTGCTCAAATATCTGCACGTATGATACAACAAATCCGTGTTTTCTCGCATAAGAAGACTGTTTCGATTTTCGAACACAGGTCGCTGAAAAATCGATCAGACCATAATCTGATGCTCAAAAATCGAACCGCATAGGAAACGGCCTGAGAGCGCCAATTAATAGTAGCGTGGGTAGGCACAATTCGATGCGAGTCGACGAGGGAAGGAAAGGCTGAAGTCTTCTCGCGATAAAAATGCAAGGCAAGAACCGTAGTGGGGGAGGAGGGAGAGGAGCCTACTTTGTGACCCCGGATCTGAGTTACGACCAGGGAGGAGAGAGAAAGGAAGGGCGAAATAATAAATGGGATGGACAAAAAAAATAAAAATAAATAAATAAATAAAAAAAATCTACTGCCCAAATGGGGGCATTTTGTAAAGGTCCACCCCGGACTATCGCCACGTCATGTTTGCAACTCAAGGAATAGGGGGTTAACGACTGTATACCAAATACGCATTACGGAAATTGTGCGTTCGTCCATGAAAAAGAGGTAAACTACCGTATGGTTGTGCGTTCAGCCTTTAGGCATCCATCCCACCAGCAGACAACCTTTTTATTGCACGGTAACAGCAAGCAAGGGTAAAAGGATGAGAGTCAAGGGCTAAAGGAATGGAAGGCAGTGCGACTAAGTAGAGTAAAGAGAGGGGAGGTAGCACCAGCCGCGGGTAGTGCACCACTCATATCCCTTATCATAAAATACCTGGTCCGAAGACACAGAAAAGAGAGCACCATGTCGTGCATCAGGGCCAAGAAGAGCTGTCAGTTGAGAAGAGCTCTTTCGGCAGCCGTAAAGTTAAGTTCCAACTCATACCGAGTGTCATGATTAATATTATTCTCCACAATTCATTTTAGCATTTAGCTTTACACCATTAGCCTTAACTCCCCAGACACAACGAGAACCCACCAACGTCTTAGTGGCCGACGAACCACGCCTGCCCACGAAACACAACTCAACGAGGGCAAAAGAGAGCTCCCCTTGTTGTGGATAATAATAGTACCATTCTGAATGCACTTGCCGCAAGACCCGACGCCCAGGCCAGTACGTGGCAGCGGCCGAGAACGCCTGTGTTCCAACCAACACCGAGATAATCGCGAGGAAACAAATAGTGCTACGAAGCCTACGTGGGTTGCTGCAGTCTCGCTACCAGGACGCCCCTCACTGCCTCTAACCGACAGCAATATTACGTGACCACACTATTACACCATTATGGCACTGGTAGCGTGAACCATGCTGGTATTTAGGTTGGAACAGGTGTAAACCTTTCCTCCCTCGAGTCTCCACCAACACGATCGACACACGACACTTACTTCCAATCCACAATCTTCCAACAACTGCCTCGAAAAGAGCGTCGACCGCCAAAACATACCAATATTACCTGGTATTAGCTATTCGCCAAAACGATAGCCAATCAAGTTGTGAGGCGAAAAATTCACCCGGTACCTGCCCTGCTACCACGACGGGCATTGTACGGCGGAGACATGACAGGATACTGCACATGACAAAAAAAAAAATAACAACACTAACAAAACAAAACAAAAAAGAACGCCCGTCCGTCCGCCCGTCCGTCTAGTTCGATTGTTGGATCGTGCCAACACATGGCCGTTTTGCCAACACGTCACTTGTCCCTGCAAAAACATCCCCCAACATCTACAGTAGTAACTCCACCATGGACCATTCCGCTCTAGGACGGACGCCGTGATTTGACACAAGCCGCGAAGGACCCCACGTAAACATTTTTTTTTTATATACTACGGCAAGTGCGCATATTATGTTCCCATTCGGGGCCACACAACAAAACACACAAGGCACACACTAAAGGGAGCACCAAGAAAAACAACGACTGCACCCAGGAACGGTGCAACAAAACGCCTAGGAACGCAAACGAAATGTTGACCTTCGGACAAGCGCCCGCGAGGTTTAAGACATTCCAGCCGTGGCAACGTTTAGGAAGGAATTTTCAAATACTTCGCCCATCACGGCCGAACGACAAAAAAACGCCCGCTCATACAAAAATCACGCAGAAAAAGCCAAGGCCTACGTATAAAGCCCACGCAAAAAGGCAAGGCAGGGCAAGGCAAAACCACGCGATACAAATAACACAACACACAAATACCAGCTTCCCAACACATCAAAACGTTCCAAACAGCAAGAGAGACCGCCATCTGCGTACTACAGTAGTAATATAGTTCCACCGATAGGAGACTGGGGGGATAAGCGAATCTATCTCCCATCGACACCAGCATCAGCATCGAGACAAAAACGCCTCTCAACGAAGGATACCCACGAGATACTCATCGCAAACTGCCGAGAAAATATTACAGCAAAAGCGCACGAGCGGCTCGAGCCCACTCGTAGCATCGGCTCGATTTCGGCGATGACAAAATATGGCTACTACCATTCCCCATTTCAGAACTTAGGTGGTGAGGGAGTCGGGCGACACCCAGTTGGGGCTCTCCTCAAGCTCTACGCGCATGTTCTTCGCCTGGTCGCTTGCGATCCACTCGTTGATCTTGCCGGTCCCGGAGAGGAACTCCCGGAAGACAGACCCCTCCGGTGCCAAGCTGGTGAGCTCCGGCACGTCCTTGGGCAGGCACACGCCTCCGTACGGGGCGCCGACGCGGAGGCCGTACTTGCGGCTGAGGAAGCACTCGGCCGTGGAGGAGACGAGGTACAGCACCTTCTGGGCGTCGATGGTGGGGTCGAGTTGGTTGGCCAGGCCGTAGATGCAGTTGGCGAAAGAGATCTTCAGCCCGTTCGCGTAGCTGTAGTAGAGAAGCAGCACACAATGACAAAATGAGGCAAGAGAGGGATGGAAGGATATGTCAGGTACAGCAGATTCATAAATATGATATGGAACGAGAAAAAGTATTAATAAATGTATACCAGGTACGCACTCGATCGTGATGCGGTGGGGGGAATACCTTTAGAAGAGCGTGAACGGGGAAGGTACTGTGTGCAATACCTGTATTGTACGAGTAGGAACCTGTCCAAACGTTAACGTTGGAACCGGTATGAGCCCATGACAAAAAAAGGTGTACGCGTACCTGGTACCTGTGTACTTGGCCATGAAAGTATCTGATACATGTAAACGTGGAGACCCTTAGACCGCGTCTACACTCGTGTAAAGTGTGTGGTGTTTGTGGTGTCGGGCCATGCGTCGAGCGGCGAAGAGTGCAGCTGGCGAGGCCCGTGCACGCGAGACTATCTTCACCAAGACGAGGGGGGGAATTAAAATACACCGGACGCCATTGATTTCTGTGCTGGTGACTGCTGGTAAGGGCCCGAATTAACGAGTATACAATAAATTCAATTTGGAAAAAATAAAATTCAAATTCGCTTTCATTGGTCAACACACGCACCAGCACCAAATATTATGCCCCAAGATCCTAATCTTTGGTGCTGGTGCGTGTGTTGACCAATGAACCAATGAAAAGCGGAATTGATTATATTTTTTTCCAAATTGAATTTTTTTCTTCTTCGTTAAAACGGGCCCTAACTGCTGGTAACTGGTATACCAGTACACCCGTAATAGCGAGTGGTGTGCTGTTTGCTGGCTCATGGTCAAGACTACCGGTACCCGCGTAAGTAGGCTACTTAATGGAAGCGTCCGACGAACGCCACAGCGCTCCCAGGCACAAAGGTACTTCTTATTGAGAGCTCTCTAAATCGTAATTAAAGGGCGAATCCAAATGAATGCCTGCCAAACAATACAGGACGGTTACCACGCAGCTTGCAAAGCTGAGCATCGACCGATCGGGAGAGCTCACAGCTGTCCTGTATTTTCTTGATTTTTACAAGAAAGACAAGGATGTGGTACAGGACGTGAGCGAGCGGTCGGCCCTTCGTACTCGGAAGGCTTTCGGTACGGTGTAATCACCACTCAAGTCGGCGCGCACGAGAAGTCAAAGCCGGCTATATACGAGTACCAACTACAACACTACAACAGCAAGCATTAGTAGACAGCAGTGTAGTACGTATCTGAAAAAAGTCCACAGTCACCAATTGACAGTCACCACCCTATTGTGGGGTATCATGACATCATCACCCACCCGACTCTTCGACCAGGTTTTCAGGTATATATACGACACGCGAGCCACCCTCACCACCAAGGAGCAACAACACCTACTGTACGAGTACCATATGTATGTACTTGTTGTCTACATAAAAGGCAACCGCAGCAGTAGTAAAACCGGTACGACTATTTCGAAATAACTGCTGCAAACGATTTTAGGTCTGCTGTTGTAAAGTACCTCTGTTGGTACCTGCCAAAATATATGATAAACGGACAGAACAGCCATCCTGTCAGTCATGTCAGGAGGTGTGGCTCTGCTCAGAGAGCGGGTGTTACGTACACACAACTTCGAAGAGTACCAGGTACAGTATGTGATAGCAGCATATATAGCAGACAGCACCAAACCACTCACTTGTGCACGAGCTTCATGAACTCGGCCTCCGGCACGTTGAGCACGGTCAGCTTAGCCTCGTCGCGCCCCACGAACTCCAGGAAGGCGTCGCTCATGCGGGCCTTCACATCCTCCTCTCCCGCCATGTACCCGAACACCACCTGCCAAGGGGCGCGGGCGTCCTCCTCGCAGGAAACCGCTCGCAAGAACTCGGGCTGGAAGGCCACGTGGAAAGGCTTGGTCGTCTTCTCCTTGAGTACGTTCTCGAACTTCTTGGTCATGCCGGGGGGCACACTGATTTGCAGTCGGGGCGAGGTATACACGAAGCGATAAGCGAGGAGAGCATCGCGCGGGAGGGGGCGGGGTGGATCAAAAGCAGGAAACAACCAAGGAACATGTTTCATTTTTCGAATTATTGCATCCAGTCGAGTTAGCTGTCGCGTTTCGGCGAGAACGCATCATGGTCGGTGCTATAAGTGCAAAGCGCCATCTCAGCGTGGGTTGAGCGACTGCACACAGCAGCAACACATAGTAACGAGTTGCCGCAGGCAGGCAGCAGTAAGTACTGCTGCTGTAGAGTTGGGCCGTCTAGCCTCACGTACTGGAGGAGCAGAATCCATGCACCGCACCGGACAGCATAGGTGTGCGAAAAAACTTTTCCGATTTTCCGACAAACTTTTCTCATTTCTTCTCAAAACTTTATCATGCTCTCTCCCTTCTGTGCGAGAGGGGGTCTACGTACAAATCATGTGTTCTGTGTTCTACAAGCAGCAGAAGCAGAGTCGGAACAAAGCTACCTGCTCTCCTACTACGCTACCTGCCTGCAGCAGGAGCTAGGAAAAGCTACTCGTACGGTGCACGAAGAACTAAGTTTCGGAGCAAAGCAGCTCAGCAGGTGTGGTCATCACCGCAATGCAGCAAAATACTCACGTGGAACGGATGACGATGATCGGAGGCTTTCCAGCGGACTGCTCGATCAGCTTCACGCACAGGGATACGGTGGACCAGACGTACTTCATGTCAAGGCGCTGGGTCTCCTTGATGAGCGGGGTCGGCACCGAGAGGAGCACGATCTCGGCGTTGAGGTCGCTGGGGCAGTCGTCGGGGTGGCAGCAGGGGATGCCGGCCTCGTTCATCTTCTCGATGATGGAGGGCACCACGTCGAACCCGCGCACCGAGAACCCGTGGTGCTTGTAGGCCTTCGCGTACGCGCCGCCGACCACGCCGCAGCCCACCTGGATGATGCTCTCGAGAACCATGATTGCTGCTGCTGTAAAAGAGTGTCGAAAGAGAGGTAGACTGGTGGAGGAGGTTGGTAGTAGAGAGCAGTGAGGTTGTGTGCTTGTGGTGGTGTGCTTGTGTTGTGGCTTGGGATGGGGGGGGGGAGGAGGAGGCAGGAGGGAGGACTGGGTTGCGGCGAGCTGTGAGAAAGAAGGAAGGAAGGCGGAGAAAGGCTAGATGCGGGATATGCGGGGGATCAATCAAAAGTTTCCTTTTTTTTCGAGTGTTTTTTCAACCATTTTGTTTTAATGTACATGTATGGATACCACGTGGCTCAAAATCGAATGCTGGAACCTGGCACCCCCCCCTCCATTGATTATCTTCATTAAAAAATATGAGATTTAAAAACGAGGGGGCATGAATCTTCATTTTCGAACAAAAATCTTCTTTTTTGTACGTATGGATTCCTACATACGTATGGAACGTATAGAATCCGATTCTTTCTCTTTATGGTCTCTGTATGTTTTGTGCATGACGATGTGAGAGGCAAAAATTCAAATTTTTAATTTTCTTGCCTGTGGGAGAATTATTAGATTCGCCCTCGTCTTTTTCCATGCACCAGGGGTGGGGGAGGGCGGGGGGCGCACTCTGTGCGTAAAGTCAAGGATGTGCGAAAAGCGGTCCTTGCATTTCCGGAGACCTGGTCTACAGAGTATGATACAGACCGAGTCCGCGTACTGACGCAGTAGTACCAGGATGATAACGTACTCGTACTGCTGCTGCTGCTACTACTCGAATGATGTTCGTATGGCGAGTACACCATATGTCATATGTCATACCTGGTACATGCTTGTGTGGCGTGTCATGCGAATGAATACTCGCGTATACGTGTGGTCACTCATTATTTTTTGTATTTATAACTTGTGAAGTCCGCCCGGGGGTGGAATGTTTTTTCCGAAAAATCTCTGCACTCACATCAGATCATATATAATAACTAATAACCAGCTTAACTGCCGTGTAGTACTTACTGCTGCGATACAGTTACTGTAGTATGCCCTCGTAGAGCTCTTTAGTCGTCTCGCTTGTTCCACGCACTGTGGTGGCGATCATCAAGATCATCATCATCATCATCATCATCATCCATCATCATCAGCATCGAGCGGTTATTTTAGCAGACTTCCGTCCGAAGGATATGATACACGGCGAGTATTGCGCACCACATGTATGTATGTATGTTTACAGCACAGCAGTGCTTCTATCATCCGTTTGTTCCCACCCATCCATTCATCCTTCGTTACGAGGAACGAACATGTTTGTTTGCCATATCCGCCAAATGTGCAAGCTTAAAAAACATACAGTAGCGTCGGGCACTCATCATGTATTGTATGTATATGATACATACAATGCACAGATAAGAATAAAAGAGCCGGGGAGACACCAAGTTAGGAAGCCTATCGTACGAATATACCCTTTTGAGCATCAAGTAAAAGTATAGATATACCACTTTTTGTTCACTATTTTCAGGCTTAAGCATCAACCTACTCGATATGTTGCCCTTGCCACAACTGTATGTTAATACACGCTCGTTCACCTTCCAACCTTCGAATACTATAAGCCGCACCCAGGCTTGATCCCAACGCCATAGGCGCGGATCTGTCACCCCGCCCCCCCTCTCGGCATTGTAGGGATGCGAGGGCCTATGGTCTCACGACTACGGCCATGCATGACATGAGTACCCCCTCCCCCCTCTATAAATATTTTATATATTTATAGGTTGGGTTGGCGTCGGTGGGCAACGACGCTGTAAAACACGCCTCTCACTGCGTGAGCTCGACAACCAGGGTACCGTTTTTTTTTTTTTTCGCGGTCACCCATACTGGCGGTCTTGTTNCGACTACGGCCGTGCACGATATGAGTACCCCCCCCCCCCCCGACCCCCCCCTGATCTTTGCAGCCCCTTGGCAGTCCCACAGTAGGATTTGAAGCGGGACACCCTCCGCGAGATGGCGATCTGGGCGGTCACCCAGACGGTTTGCAACAGCCTCTCGTTAACTACTTACTGCAATATGTACTCCTTTCCTCGCCAGGGTCTCCTAACCCTTATTCCCCTCGTTGAGTAAAAGAAGGTGATATTATAGTGAACTTTGGTACACTACGTACGTGTAGATAGTAGCGATAAAACGATCGCTATCCTATAAAAGATGGAAGATGGTGGCCAAAGGCGGCGAAACAGAAAGGGGATAAGACAAGCGAAAAGAAATATATGCAATATGTGGAAAAAATGCAGGAGAGCCCAAATGTTGGAGGTGTCTAATTAGGAGTAGGAACGGCGCTCCGTCTCGGAAGGGATGCGTGGTCAACGGTCAAATGACCAAGGCAAGCAACAAATGAGTACGCCCCCCTCCCGGCATTGTAGGGATGCGAGGGTCTATGGTCATACGACTACGGCCGTGCACGACATGAGTACACCCCCGCCCCCCACTGAGCTCGCTGCCAGCTGGTCGATGTGCTTCCCTCTACTCCGAGACGCCAGAAGCTTTCTACCGTGAAGGTGACTATAATGGTGCGTCGCTCCGTTCATTGGAGGACACGTGTCAAACGTACGCACCGTGTGGAATTATGCCAAACAGCACATACATCCCCCCGAACGAATGCGTTTTTTTTTACGCTAGTTTTCGCGACAACGGGAAGAGCGCAAACGCTAATAATGCTAAGAATGTGCTAAGAATGTGCTAAGAATGTGCTAAGAATGCTAAGAATGCCAAGAATGCTAAGAATGCTAAGAATGTGAGAGCGCACACGCTAAGAATGCTCAGAATGCTAAGAATGTGCTAAGAATACTAAGAATGCTAAGAATGTGCTAAGAATATGCTAAGAATGCTAAGAATGCTAAGAATGCTGAGAATGCTAAGAATGCTAAGAATGCCAAGAATGATAACAATGCAGACCGACGCGTCTATGGAAATATCTGGACTGTAGTACTTATGATATTTCCCAACGCCGCTACTTTCGTTGTGTGTGCCCCCCATGGCCCTTGGCTTGGAAGAAAACCGGCTCTGAAAATCATCCCAGGATATGTGTGTGTTATCAAGTAACAAATACAATTAATAGATTACGGTATACCAGGTACGATAATAATGTTGGCGCTTTACGCGACTCGGAAGTAGCGGCACGATCAGCGCTGCCTCCACGCTGCGAGTGTACCCGTGCTTGCGGGTCTGCGTGCTACCCGTAAGTGATGTCGGGTAGGATCGACTTGTCGCGGAAATCCTCAGGATGGGTCGTTCCGAAGACCTCCTTCCCGGATAGCTAGTTTCTGTCCGCGGTGAAGGCTCCACACCCTCCACCTGGTGAACAGCTCCAAGCCAGATAGGAGTGCTGGGTACTGCGTGAAGCAACGGCTGGGGCTAGTGCATCTGCACTCCAGCTCGGGGGCATATTATTGCACGTCGCGTGTGTATGCCAACTGCGTGACAGCAGCGGCACGTTGCCGCCACATTCGCCTCGATACACAGCGTTACTCTGCCCATTCTCACGAACTCCGGCGCGGGGATGACTCGAACGGAGTTCGCAGTCGGCGCTCAAAGGCAAGCGGTAGGTAGCCTCGCCCCTAAGCGACTCCTATGACGGAGCCTTGGTCAAGACTTTGGTCTTCTTGCCCTCCTTGCGGGGCGTACGATTTAGGCGGGCTTATATTTTTCGGAAAATTGCTCTAGGATGGTGACGTTCGTTGTGTAACGGACACGCGCTTCACCAGCGTTCCTAGCTGTTGCTGCGCTATACGGGGAGTTGTCGTTCTTGCATCGTGCGCCGCGAGCATGCGAATTTTCCCGGAGCCCTTGCGGAGGGATCCTCGCTTTGTGCCAAGACCCCACAATAAGCAAGATCCAAGAACGATGCCGGCCACCTATTCTCTTGGGGCCCTCCATGCGCCGCGGGTCTCCCACAGTTCGGTTGGTGATTACTGGTTCAGGAGGGCCCGTCCATCTTCGCTCGGTATCCCAAAGGACCCGGTCAGGTACGCCCAGAACCTCCGGTAGTGTCCCAATCCTGCTCCCAATGGATTTCGGGCATCCTCCTCGCTTGTACCGACGGCAACCCAGGCTCTCCCCGCCTTGTCCACAGACGCGCCCGTACCTGTTGGTGGGACCTCAACGTCGGGTCTAACGTCCAGTCACACCTCCTCGAAGAACGATAGTGCCTCGGCGGCTCCCGGTACTTCGAGGGTGTGCTGGTAATCCCTCGGCGCCCCGCTGTCGGTTCTCCCGCATGTGTGTGTTTCGAGGGATGTTTCTTCGAGGGATGTGTTCGTGTCCATGACGCGCTCGAGGTAGTCGGTTGTCTGTCCGAGGGATGCGGTGGCGATGAGTGTGGCTGCTTGCATGTCTAGCATGCCTGTCAGGCAACATGCCAGTAAACCAGGTGCATACATACACACAGTCCCGACCCATCAAGGTCTCTTTAGGCTAAATATACTATTTTTATTGTGGGTAGCTTCTTGACGGTTGTCCGTCAAAAGGGGCACGAGTGCTGTCAACACGACCACACGACGGACGAGGAGGGAGAAAAGCCTGTGCCGGGACTGTAAAACCGTCCCACAATTGGCGTCGACGGCGGGTTATGGTACTGCCCTCGGGAAGACCTGCAAAGGTCGAGGAATAGGAGCACAAGGACGTATACAAGTAGGTTTGTGCTGCTTTGAAGGCCTACCTGTGCAAGGAAGATTTGAAAGTTTATTGGCGAGGAGAGAGGAGTAGCCGAGCCCCTGTTCAGGTTCCCGTCGGGGGCACCAACTACTTATATACCAGTATACCAGTATATACCAGTACGCAGATTAGATACTACGAAAACTGCTCTTCGATCACACCACGCGATACCGGTGTCTCCTATGTACGTAATAAAGATTTGCGTACGACACCTTCATAGTTTTTGGCGTCGTCGGCAGGATACGAACCTGTGCATGAAAATAGCGATGTCTTTCCAATCAAGTGACTATTACTGGTATCTACTGGTATGCAACAACACGTGCCCCACCTCCGCCGCTCTGTGCCGGGCCCGACGACTGCGACCGCAAGCCCTGCCGCACGCAGCCGTCTGCGACGTATAGGAGCTCCTCTGAGGAATACCGCGTTGCTACGTACCGCTCCGGGTATCATCGATGTCTCGGTCCTGACCGATGCTGTAGCTGTTCCAAGGTGGACGTTACTTCCCTTCGCTGGTCGTCTTCTTTGTTGGTTAGAAGGGATAATCTACTAGAGTAGCTTAAAAAGGGTAACCTACTAGCGTGCTCAGTAGCCTACTGTTGTACAGTAGGCTACTGTACACTAATAGCAGGTTACCGCTTCTAACCAACAAAATATGTACTTTGTGGGTTCGATTCAGTCTCGGTAATAATCTCCGCGGCGAAGCCCTCGCAACGCGCTACAGGTCTGAGAATTCGATAAATCTTCGAGGATTTTGACACCCCGGAAAAAGGACCATACTGGCAATCGAACCCACGCATATCATGTTCAGAATGCCCCATGTTCATCGCGCGCAAGCCTTAGTTGTCTGTATCCGTAGCACGCCCTCGCCACGGATGTTGTTGTTATTGTTGTTGTTATCGCTTCTGCCTGAATCGCTCGCGTCGCCACCACCGTACAGCGTGCGTACGCTTGCCGAGATTTTCGTCGCAAAGACGACCTATTTGCCACTCCTTGGTACTTCGCAGCTTCAATCGATCCGGCCAACACCACGCGTAGCTCGCTCGTTCGGATGCATTATGAATAGCTCAAACCGACAGTGTTACTAAGTGGACTGCAGTAACACCTTCACGAAAACTCTGCCGACGACGCCATTTGGCTAGGCGCCGTGAAGTGGTATCGATCTTTTCACGAAGAAGGGGAACACAATTACAGGCTCTGGTGGTCGTAAAACTACGATACAGAGAAACTACAACACATTATACAATATAATTAATTAATTTAGCGAAAGGGGGAGAACAACAAATAATATGGATGAATTCATCACTCGGATATGTTTCATTGAAAGGCACAAGCACATATTATACATGTCACCCTTTCAGATTTGATCGGTGAAACGTCGGTTAGGAGTCGGCAAAGGCATTCATAAGGGGAACTTCAATATTAGTATACGTTTGTAAAATATTCAGGTATGATTGGTAGGTACATGTGAATGGTACGATTGAAACAACAAATGCACATTGTCAGATGGCAAAATGGAATCATAATGCATGAATTTTGATGTTAATGTGTCGTTCGTTCCAACAAATTAGCAAAACGTCACTTTGAGGGCTGAGGACTTACTGCGGCCTAGCGCCTCGAATGCCCTCATACTGGGGACTGGGGGTCAGTGTTGTAAGGCTTACAGTAAGTCGGGTGGGCAACTGAGTACAACTGAGTACACTTTTGCCCAGTACCCCACTCGACTGACAACCTTAACAAATGGAGTCCAGGACATGGGGTTTTGGGGTGGTGAGTTGGATTCTCACCGCCCACCAAAATGAGTTCTTGATAAAAACGGAACATCCCCATGCCAAGGATCTGATACATAAATTATTAATAAAAACGCAATTTCCCCGTGTCAACGTTTTGATGCGTACTCTACCTGGATCACCAGAAATTGAAACTGTACGGCTTTGGCACGTTCGACTCCGTACAAGTGTGGTTCGGCAATCGGTGTGCATCTTCAAAGCATCCCGCCGTACCAAAGGGGGGGGGGGGGGGTATCGTATGGCATAGTTTGGTTGGGTAATCTGTTAACCATTGACCAGTAGCCCAACAGACTAAGTACCTCACTCCTTACTGATAACTTGCACCGTGTTTTGTATTCTGTATTCACACATGTGTTGTCCTGAGCAACACCACCCACACCTAAAGATGCTTCGCAACGACCGGCCTATAAAATCCCAAAGCATGAATCCTCAAACTAGTGTAGTGTAATGTCCTTCCTCACTCTAGGTAGAAAAATTCAATCCTTTACCATCCTCCTTCCGTTCAACTCTTATACTCTTATAACCCCCTACTCGCATCTATGTGCCAACCCCACGTCATCGGCACCACAGCCCCCCCTCATCTTCCCTCCTCCCTCGCCTCGCTTGTCGGTCCCGTATTGCGAGCTTGTACCGGTGAACTCGGCGTGAAATCGCAACCAGCGAGATCACTGAGATTGTCTTGATCTGTAGAAAGCGTTCTTTGCAGATGACTTTCTTGTCCATTGCCCCCCCATCCCTTCCACGGATTACACTCACTTGTCGCCAACTGATCGCTGAATCCGCTTATTTCCCTCCTGAGACGCCCAAAGCTTTTCACCGCAAGGGTGATAAGTTTGTGGCTGCGCTCGTCGGAGAACACATGTCCTACGCGAGCGTAGCGGTTGCGCTTTCGCGTCTCAGAAGTTGGAGCAGCGGCTCCATCTTGGTCAGCGCTTCCGGAACGCAGGTGAACTCCCGCTTGGGGGTCCGCGTAGGTGACATCGATGAGTATGCTGTTGTGTCGGAAATTTGATGCTGATGCGTCTCGGAGGCCTTCCCTCTCGATAACAATGTCCATACGTAGGTCTCTGTCGGCGTTAATGGGCGAGCCGCTTTCCACTTGGTGGCGGACGGACGTCCGCTTCAGAAAGCGAGAGGTCGCGTGGACCAACGGCTGGTGTTGGTTTACCTGTGCGCCCGCGCGGTGGCACAAACATGCATGTCGCGTGTTGGCATCCGCTGCACCACAGGCAGGGCACGTCGCCGCCAAGTGCTCCTCGATCCCCGATGTCGCCGCCCTGCGTACAGAAACGCCTGGGCTGGTACGACGCGCTGAGCGTCCATCTGCCTCGCTCGCAACCACGCGGCAGCTCCTGGTCCTGACTGGCTCCGCTGCCTGGCCTTCGCGCATGCGCGGGTTTCGCTCTCCCCGAAAGGGCCGACCTCCTCCGGCGGGCGCGCATGGGTGGGGAGTCCATCCAGAGATGTGACGTACCGGTCGTACCGCACCCGGTTGGCCTGTTTTCCGAGTTTTGTCTGGGCTTTGTAAGAGTTGGTGGTCTCAGCATCGTGTGCTGCTAACACCTCTCGATCAGAATTCCCGGGTGCGCTGGCCTCCTTAGGGCGGAATGCTCTGTCTCTCCATCCCCGTGGCGCTACTTCATCCGTCTTCTCCTCGGTGACCCCGCCCTCATCTTGGAGGCTTCGCACTCCCTCCCGTATACTGGCCACCAATTCTGACCCTGGAAGGTTCCTCCGCACCATCTCCCCCAGACTGGCAGAGAGGTCCATCAGGACTGCGGGTAGCGTTGCCACCAAGCTCTCTACCGATGCGGTCGTACCCTTCTCGCTTCTGCCGGCGATATTCCGAATCCCCCTGTTCCCGTTGACAAGCTGGCCTGCGCAAGTTGGTGGGGTAGCATTGTGGGCCGTTCCGCCATGCACCTCTCCTCGAAAAACAACGATTCCTCCGCCGTCCCAGGGAGCTTGAAATGTTTTTCGAGCATCCACATTGCGCCATTATCTGCTTGTCAACAAGCTGGCAGGGTCACAGCTTTGGGTCCATCATCCGCTCGACATCCGCCGTTCGTTGCATCATAGAGCCAGTGGCTATGAGGTTGGCCGCTTGTTTATCCGGCATGCGTGGCAGCACTCGCGCGAGTTGTTCCGCCCCCCCCTCGCGCACGATTCTTATGGCGCTCTCTATCGCAAACTCGTCAGTGTCGATGGGTACCCACATTCACATTCACCAACCGATTCAATCGAAAAGCCTCATGCGCGATACACACAGCCTCAGCAATTATCGGTACTTAATAGTAGATAGCGGAGTGTACGGTATCGAGCGAACCAGAAAACAATCCGCTGTGATATATGATCAATACCGAAAATTGTCCAACGAGAAAAAGAGACTGGTCTGATGCAGATATATTCGTTAGGTTTATGTTAAAGCCGTTGTAACTAATAGTTCGAAACAACGACGATAAACCATGTGGACTGGTGCGCTTCTTGAAAGCCTCACCAAGCTTAGCAGAAACACGATTACTGTTTTCGCTTTCCATTGTTGTTATTAAATACCATGAGCTGGCGTGAGGAAGTTACGCAAGACTTGTGTCCCTTCCAATGGCTTGTCACCGTCGGTGACGGTTGGAAGTATCCACACATCAGACGTACCACGAGATCTATATATCTATCTACGGTAGATCATCTACAGTAGGCCCTATATCTGCCGTTATGCGATGTTGTTGTGCAAGATCTGTACACAGTACAGACCCAACCGAGGCAAGGTGTGATATAAATCATGCAGGTCATCCGTCTCCAACCCAACAACATGAGCTAGGTCATACAGATCATACATATCATACAGATCATACAGATCATCTGCCCTGAAAGATCCAAATCATGAAAGTAGAGATGGGCGACCTGTTCGATGTATGTGTGGATTTGTTGGACTCGGGCAGGTCAGACTCCGGCGGAAAATGTTGTTGTACTCTTAGGAAACCAGTTCGCTAACTGTACCCCCTATCGCCCGCGAGCTATTTAGTACTGCTACGCTGGCCAACAAGTATTGATGTTGGGCCAGCGTTATGTTATATAGGCCGCGGAGATTTATTAATACCTTAAGAACCGGTCCCCCGTTTTGGGGGACAAACTACTTGGAATTAGTGTGAGAAACGTTTTTCAGTTCTGAATGGGTTAAGCAATGCGACGTGTTACTTGGTCGGGAAATAAGTTATGTACTACAACAACTACTACTATTGCTACTACTATTACCTCTGTTGAACCAGTTATTAGTTGCTGTAGACCATGGGCTTTTACTTAGCAATGCGATTGGTCGGCCGCTAATTACTCTGCAGGACAAGTGTTACGATGTAGGCAGTGGTCTTGATGTCACAAGCGTTACTCGGTCGCCCAACAAAATACTATTAAGCCAGCGTTGTTAATGTTGAACACAAGGTAGGCAGTAGCATTGCGACTTGCTTACATGTTTGGACGAAGTCTACTACTACTAGGTATTATTATACCACCTGGCAGACTAGAGTGAGTGAACAGAAACCAACGAGTAGTACGTCGAGCTATTGCAGTAGTACCCGATTTTTATTATTTTGATAACAAAACGGACCGAGACTGATAAAACTTGAGCAGTTCTTTCTGCAGTGCACAACTTCACACTATTAGTATACAAGTAATATTTACAGTTCCGCAAGGCATAACTTCACATTTTTTGGGGGACGATTTTAAAGCGAGCCACCAAAACACTGTTCACTGATGTAAAAAAAAGTCCGCGCCCTCCGTCGGTGAATCATAAGTTGTTTCGCTTCACAAAAATGAACACGGCATGACAAGATGTACCTGGTATGTGGTACGAGCAAGGTACAGATTAACTCACTATTAGCGCATGAAGTGCGGGTGTACACAATGAATGCGGCAAACCAACGGCGGCGGCATGTCAATCAGCGGCCGGCAGGTTTCGCTGAAGGTTTGGAAGGGGTGCCACTAGGGGTGCCATTAGAGGAGGGGTGCCATTTCCACTATTAATAGTCATTTCGCATTGCGAGAAAAAACAAATCGGGATGTCTTCATAAGACTTTGCTTCCATTGGCTTAAATCTAGGTTTCGAGAAAAAAAGGTGATTTCATCGCAAGACTTTCACATCTACACAGGATAAATTTTACCTGGTACATGTATTATGTTGAGAAGAAACAGCGCAGGAATCACGATTCAGACATCCGCTCATTGCACTTCCACTGGCTAGAATCTAGCCATTTCGCATTTCGGGAAAAAAAAGGAAGAGTTTGTCGTAAAACTTGGCACTGTATTATCATTAAAAATTAGCAGCCCTGCAGAGAACTTGATGACCAAAATTTGTTAATAAACCCGTCGCAATAAAGCTCAAGACACGACAAAACGAAAATCTTGTTCAATTTCCGCCCAAACACCCCACCCCACCCCACCCACCACTGACGCTCGTGAAAGCAGTCCGTGACATGAAAAAAAACTGAAGACGACTGAAGACGAAACACTGCCCCGCCCCGCCCCCCCTCGCCTTCACGCCTCATTTCGGCAAAATCTATGCACCAAGGTGCCAACGTCACACACATCACACACTTAATTTAAGTCATACAGATTCCAAACCTGCTACGACGCACGAACACAAACACACCATTCACAATTAACGCTGGCAAAAAGAAAATGAAAACTCAAGCAGGACAACACCCCCTCGAGAAAAGAACCGAAATAAAAAAACGCGCTACGCACCTCATCCTTCTCGAGGGCCAAAACTCTCTGCGCAACCAAAGTACGCTGTAGGGTGTTGTTCCTGTTAAAAAAACAAAACTTGCACCAGCAAACGCCCTCCCGTCCTCTCCTGCACGCCCCGTCCTCTCATGCACACACACCCAACACCTCTGCTGCCCGCCACAAGCGCTCATCAAGTACCAGGATGCAAGCGTCACAATACAGCAATCGTAGCACCTCAACAACCCTGCTGCCCCCATGATCAACCAAACAATCAAGTTGCGTCACAACACACTCCGCAGCAACACCCCTGACGCCCCAATGATCGATCAATCAATCAAACTCTACAAGGCTTCAGGCGTCACATCACATCAAAGTACTCCGTAGCAACCGTCTACAGCAAGCCAAGCCAACACCCCCGCTGCCCCAATGATCAACCTCATCAGCCAAGAAAAGTTCACAGATTCAGCCGTCACGAAACAACGCGGCAGCAAGCACCCACACCAAGCGGTCCCAGCAAGCGACCGCAGCAAGTAAAGCGGGCGGCAAGCAGAAAGCAGCACATAAGGAGGTTTGTATTAATTTAGGTGATGAGAGAGTCGGGCGACACCCAGTTGGGGCTCTCGTCAAGCTCTACGCGCATGTTCTTCGCCGCGGGGCTCGAGATCCACTCGTTGATCTTGCCGGTCCCGGCGAGGAACTCCCGGAAGACAGACCCCTCCGGTGCCAAGCTGGTGAGCTCCGGCACGTCCTTGGGCAGGCACACGCCTCCGTACGGGGCGCCGACGCGGAGGCCGTACTTGCGGCTGAGGAAGCACTCGGCCGTGGAGGAGACGAGGTACAGCACCTTCTGGGCGTCGATGGTGGGGTCAAGCTGGTTGGCCAGGCCGTAGATGCAGTTGGCGAAAGAGATCTTCAACCCGTTCGCGTAGCTGCGAGGCGGGCGGGTGGGCGGCGGCAACGGAAGAGGGCGGACAAATTGAGCAGAAGAGGGAAAAGAGGGAAATTGGGACGGGGGGGAAGAGATTGAGTTAAGTACAGGTGTTAATAAGAAATGTTTTCGGAAGAAAAATCTCAACACGTTGGACAGATAAGACAGATAAGTCATGCCAGATTCCTCATTTTATGATCTAGAACTCAGGGCAGACATGCCCATCCCTGAATATGTTGCATGATCCAGATAAGGGCTGACTGGCAGGATCTACTTCCATGATCTATCGCGATACCAGGTATGTATTAAGGAACGAAACTTTCCCGTTATTTTTCTCCGGTTTTGCACCTAAGAAACGTTCTTAAGTTAACGCTACGACAGTACGCGAAACCACTTTCGGAAAAGTTGTTTCGGGCCAGGCCCATTTTTCGTAGTAAATATGTGGCCTACACTATAATAAGGGTTCTAGCAGCCGTAAAACGGTTCAGAAGCGCCCACCGGCACTCTCAACGTCGTTGCCCGCTGCTGGCTGTCGGCCGCTTCGCCAAATATCATCGGGCTGCATGCATGCATGCATGACGGGCAAGTGTGGGCGTCCACATATAGCGGCATACTTCGGTGATGTTATATTTCAATACGACGTGTTTTCTTTTCCTTTCTTTCACGCAAAAAATAGCCATACTGTAACGTACCACTCTAAAAATCAAGACCGTTCACAAAATTTTAATATACGAAAACGATCCTAATATTTAGGGACAGAGCGGTACTGTATAAGATATAGATGATCTATAGATGATAGATTGTGATCTGTCGACATATGGAACATTTTCCGTTTTTTTAACGCAAGAAACGCTCTCTCACCTCACGTGGACGCTACACTTCTGAATACATGCGCGCGATCTGATCCCCATATTGTCCAACACAACTCAACCACCCGGCTGCTCTGAAAAAAACGAAACGCCTCCTAATAACAACGACAAGGCTACTATAAAAAACGAAACGTCTCCCATATATATAACGACCAGGCTGCGCGGAACAGGAAAAAAGCTCTTCTCACTTGTGCACGAGCTTCATGAACTCGGCCTCCGCGATGTTGAGCACCGTCAGCTTAGCCTCGTCGCGCCCCACGAACTCCAGGAAGGCGTTGGTCATGCGGGCTTTCACCTCGTCCTCTCCTTCGACGTACCCGAACACCACCTGCCACGGGGCGCGGGCGTCCTCCTCGCAGGAAACCGCTCGCAAGAACTCGGGCTGGAAGGCCACGTGGAAAGGCTTGGTCGTCTGTTCCTTGACCGTGGCCATCCACTTCTTCGTCATACCGGGAGGCACGCTGTTGTCAGGGGGGGGGGTAATAGGGGTAGTAGGGGGGGTAGGGGTAGGTGATGGGGTAAGGTGGGGGTGGGAGGGGAGGGTAGCCGGGGGTGAGGGGGGGGGCTAGACGAGGGTGGGGCGTACTTATTTGTTGCTTGCCTTACTGTAGCAATTGCAGCATTGACCACGCATCTCTTTCGAGATGGAGGAGGGGGGGGGTAAGAGGGGTTGTTGTTTCGGAAGGTTGAATGTCCGAAGGTTGAAGCGGGCGAGGGTCGGGGGCAAGGGAAGGATCGGTCCAAAGGGTCTGCTAAGTATGTAGGGTAGGGTAGGGTAGGGTAAGGTAGTAGGGCATGCTATTAATAGGGACACACCATTACCTCTGCCGTATACGTACATTACATACATATATCGTCCCTAAATATAAGGAACGTTTATAAATTAATAGTTCCTCAAAATGTTGCTTATATTTCGGGATAAAGTGGTATACCCTAACCACTGGGCTCAGTGGATATGGTGACTCAGTACGATACGATGACAGGTAGGTATGGCGTGTGCCCGGGTACGGGTACCCCTATTAGACAACATACTTGGCATATTAGACGGGGGATCGCAGTAAATAGGAACCTACGGTATAGACAAACGCCTATATATTTCCCGATTTTTACTAACAATATTTGGTCCTATTTACTATGGCCCCCGGTAATACTCCAAACACACCCCATCCTAGTAATAGGGCACCACAACCTTGCTTACTTACTGTAACTATTCACATTTTCAACGGAACATTGACTGTTCAACGGAACATTGTTGGGGTGATGTTACTGTTTATCGTGCAGCGTTTTTGTTTACGGCCGCACAAGGCCCAAGACGAAGGGGGGGATGCAGACATTCGAGAACAAGTCCCACATCGGTACTAAATACCAACAACGTCAGACGAGCAGGACGAGGTGTTGTACAGCAGCAAGCAGCAACGAAGCAGCAGTACGCGTACGTAGCAAGAACAGCCGACATGATACAGGACACTTACACTTGTCGACTGTCGAGCTTCATTGAACGAAACAAGCGACCTAATATATAAATGTAACATACCAGGTACCACACAAGGCAAGACACTGCCAATGATTCAGCGCCTGAGCAGGCCTGAGAGGTGTGTTGTTTCTATATTACATACCACTCTGTACCGAAATATAATCACCATTTTGATTAAATAGTAATGTACAAAATGTTCTTATATTTTGGGACAGGGTGGTATATACCACGAAGTACATATATAGCAAGCATCAAGGTGCAGCAGAAATAACTGCTGTGGACTACGATTGCATATGAGTCAAGAGTACACAGCAGTATGCCTGGTATAGTACTGGTACCACAGCAACAGCAGTGGTATCACGAGGCTTATTATTAGTTTGATAGAAAGATTACTCTGTATTCATATCATCTCATACGTAGTTTGATAAGAACAAGTTTAGACTCTGGGCGGTACACCACCAGTACGTATAGTAGTACACGACGAGTGGATACACGACGAGTGGATACACAACAAAACGCATTGCGAAACAGAACATTCCACCAAGGCTTCCACCCATCATTCCTCGTCGAGAGACGTATGATACATACCAAACGCCACACGCCACAGCCGCACGCATGCATGCACACAACAACAACAACAGCAGTTTTGTTGTTTTTAGAACAAACAAACATCACGCACTTCCCGACGAGCTTCTTGTAGTTACACAACTCGGTACTCAAAAACCGAGTAATTTTTCGAGCACGACGGTACTGCCGCACGTTCGTCGAACGAACGAGAAAATCATGAAACTTTTTTTGTTTTTTGAGATTTTTGACCCTGATGACAACGCACAGCAGTCGATACGATACTTGGCTTGGATGGTGCTGGTACGCCAGCAGCAAGCAGGCCAGCAACCGAGCGCGGGATAGCCGTAAGCACACGCTGACGCATGCTGTACGAGTAGTGGCTACGGGAGGGCAAGGGGTAGCCTACATAGATCGTATCTGTCTGCAGAAACTCGTGGTAAAAAGTACAAGCCCTAATAAATTTCACCGATCGATCCCCTCGTCTAAACATTCGTCTTGTTTTTATATGAGCAGTTCTACGTATATCCAGGCACGAGTAGACACGATCTTCTTGTGAGTACATAAAAAACAGCACATGAACCATGTCCCGCCGAAAAAAGCACGAACAATCAAGCCGGGATAGCCAAGAAGAAGCAGACCTTGCACAGATCATGGCATCAGACTGTGAGCCCGCTCGCTACATGGGCGCACTCTCTACGCGGTGAACGAACGAGAACATTACTACCACTCTGTACCGTACTGCTGCTGCTGTGTGTGTACTCACGTGGAACGGATGACGAAGATAGGCGGGGCGCCGGTGGACTGGTTGATCAGCTTCAGCACGAGCGGGACGGTGGACCAGACGTACTTCATGTCAAGGCGCTGGGTCTCCTTGATAAGCGGGGTGGGCACCGAGAGGAGCACGATCTCAGGGTTGAGGTCGCTGGGGCAGTCGTCCGGGTGGCAGCAGGGGATGCCGGCGACGTTCATCTTCTCGATGATGGAGGGCACCACGTCGAACCCGCGCACCGGGAAGCCGTGGTGCTTGTAGGCCTTCGCGTACGCGCCGCCGACCACGCCGCACCCGATCTGGATGATGTTCTCCTTCGTCCCAGCCTTGCGCGCAGCCATGGCAGACATGATGATTGCTGTTGTCGAAAGTTTCTTCGGGTAGGTGGGGATAAGCTTGGTGTAGTGTGAGTGGAAGAGGAGGTGGTGGGGACGAGGGTCTGCTGTGAGTGAGCTGTGAGCTTGTTGGCTTGAGGCGAGGGACCGCTGGAAATTGTGTGCTACGAGGGGTGGTGGTGGGTGGATATACAGGTGGGATGGGCGAGCAAGATGCGGCGCAATCTATGATTTTTTCGGCGCAAACTCGGCGCAAAGAAAAATATTTCAAAAAACGAAAAAACGCCTACTATTTTCAAAATTTGACGCGCCGGCGCAATCTACTCGGAGCCCGGGCGATGACGATGAATGAGTATGCGCCCATGAAATAATCTCACATGTGATCCGAGTGCGATCCGTACTTCACTTGTATCGTAGTCATCACGGCGATTATTATCAGGTGTCAAATAATTTCGAATCACCACAGCAGCAGCAGCGGCAGCAGCAGCAGCAAACAGTCTCTCTCGTTTTGCCCACCACCGTGGATTTCGCATGATACACCTGGTGGTTCATGTAATAATAGTATACATACCAGGTACGTACTCAAACTACTCGTAGAACCAACTCGTCGCTACTGCTGTAGAAGCTAGAAGTACCAACGCGTCGCTATCATACGTAGAACTTTAGTACTGCATGTATGTTTTAGTTTTTTAAATACGATCATCCAGAATCCTGTTGATTAGATGTGATACCCGTCGTAGAGATTATAATGATGATGAAAATCCAGCCCGAGAATTCGTCCACCATATATATCATACGTACACACTCCGAGAGAAAGCACGGCGGGCAAGGAGTCTAGACTGTAATCTACTCGTCGTACAATCGTTACGATAATACTACTGCTTGCTGTTGTTACAGTTAGACCGTTGTTCGTTGTTGTTGGTGTTTGTTGCTTGTTGTTGTAATGATATAGGAGAGAGTAACGATGACAAGAGGTAAGGAGTACACCAATCAAACTGAATGCTCGGGTGGTCGGGCGGGGTCACAGAGTAACGATATCATCATTGTTATCGTTGTGTGTACGTCAGGGGGTGTATAATTGTACTTCTTTTTATATTTTGTATGAACCAACAGGTATATACGAGTAGGTTCGTACCCTTTTAAATAGCTAACGGACATCATCTTGGATCTTGGATCTTTGAACTGCAAAACAAATGTCAACAGCAGTGCGTGCGCATTAATCCCTTACGAACTGGTCCCAGGTATTTGGGGACAACATACTTGGAATTAGTGTGGGATACGTTTTTCACTTCTGAATGGGTTAACGCGCAGCAGGTACGATATACGAATAAACCAGCCATTATACATAATAATATATATATGTATGTATGTATGTATGTATGTATGTATGTATGTATGTATGTATGGACACAGCGATGCGTCTTCGGAAGGAAGTACGTCGTAGTGTTGTTCTTCCTTGAGAATGGAGGGGGGGGGTATAGGGTATAGGGGGCCCAGGAAAACAGGGAGAAGAGGTACCGTAGTTTTCGTATAGCTTTTAGTAATAATAGTTGTTGGCGATAATATCGCTTCACGCTTGTTTTTGCTTTTTTTCGTGGTCTGGATTTTGTTTCTGTTATTTCATCATGTTCACACTCAGTTCACACGCTACACATTGATTGTCAGATGGCAACTAAAATAATAACAAACAGCAGTCTCAGTGTGCTCGAGGTGTACTATTCGTACCTGGTACGTTCGGAACATGAAAAATATATATACTAGGTACCTGGTATATGATTTCTGAAAGTTAAATCGTAGTTAGTGTGTCCCAGGTATGATATACACCTGTTATATGATTTCTGAAAGTTAAATTGTAGTTACGAGTAGTGTGTCCCAGGTATGATATACGTATTATACAGGAGGAGTGAGTAGTAGTAAGTTAGGTTAAAAGCCTGATCCAAAATAGAATGCCATCGATCGTACACTGGAAAAAAAAGGAATGCTATATACGAATAATAATGTGCTCGCGCTGGCTCGCGTTCTGTTTTTTCGTACACAATCTGTGATAAGCACGTTTAGCATCACCCTGCTATTTGTTTGCTTTCACCCATCCATCTCCTTTTTACCCGCTGCGTATATACGTACATGGTGTACTGCTGTTTTACAGTACGTAGTAGAGATGTGGATGACGCCGTAGGTATATCTTGGGTATATATATATTATATGCAGATATCATAGAATGCATGCGTTCTCTGTTTCATAGTTTGCGACAATGGACGGAACTCGAATCTCAGTTATCAATACAACAGAGCAGCAGGGTCTGAGTTTCGTGCGAAATAACATTGAGAGAAGGCTCACGGGATATCCTGGATTACAAAAGCATATAGCAGGGTTACTGCATATAGAGCATAGAGTCAACCTTGTGGGCCCAGAGGCACTACTGAATATATACTGCATATATACGTCAGTATATACTGTGTAATAACTATAAATAGTAGGTACCAGGTACGGAGTAATGCAAAACAAGTTACAGAGAGAGGCCCCACGGTGTAGGCATGGTTGGCGGAAGCGAAGTAAGAATCAAACCTTCGAACGATATATCGTAATAATGCTCCACACTTCGAGCAAATCATCGATTCCCACTTGCATGATCTACTCGTATAATTGCAGATCTTTCCGGGCAGATAGATCACTGATCTGTATGATCTAGCTCATGATGTTGCCGGGCGGGAATCGTATAACATGCACGATATATTACATGTTCCCTGGTTTGGAGCTGTACTACACAAATCCTGCACAACATATCATAACGAACGGCAGGTTAGGGTCGTTCTTATCGAGCAACTTGTTTCCAAAAATTCCAACATTTTTTTCCAAAAAAACCCAGGAAAATCAAGAAAAAACAGGATTTATTTAGAAATTTGGAATTTAACAGAGGGCAAAATATTTGGAAGGCTTCGCATTCCAATATTTGGAAATTATTTTTGGAAAATATGGAAGTCCTAAAAATTGCGCGAAAAAAATATTTGGAATTTTTGGGAAAAAGTTGCTCGATAAGAACGACCCTTAGTTAGCATCTAGAGGATCTATCTAGATGATCTATCTGTAGATGATTTGTTCGACGTGTAATTAATGTTCTCCGCCACCCGTGGGTACTTCCTATTATCCGGTACTTCCTACCAGGTACCAGGTATGTATACTGTATACTACGACGATTGGTTGTTGCTACCGAAATATGTTCTAACCAAAACAAAAATCAGGAATACCAAAACGAAGAACACCTGCACAGCAGTAGTACCAGCATCAATATGAGTGGTGACGTGGTGACCTACAGTATGTTAACATCGGGAATGTATTCAAAATCCGAGTCCGTGGTTCGTTGTTCGTTGTTCGTAGAATACCACTACAAACAGAAAGACCTGAAACAAACGAATCGAACGAAAAAAAACATAGCAGGTGTACAGTAGTAGTACTACGCACCAGGTAGCAACGTAGCACCTGATGAATGGGTTTAAATCGCAAAACTACTTGTGGTGCGTAACAATTCCTTTTCTCCCTCGTACAACCTCCCAACTTCAATGCATACGCGTATGTAATACGTACTCCATATATATACGTTAAAAACACCCCAAGGGTGCGTGAGTACGTACGTAAAGGATGTGCCTGCAGCCTGCAGCCATGACCTCTGAGATTACGTAGCTCTAAACCTTATACGTAACCCTTTTACAGCTCACAAAAAAAAAACTAAACTTCCAAGTCGTTTTGTCCCAAATACGAGGGGACAATCTTACAAGGGTTGACCACTCGTACTACAGTAATACCGGGTATCATCACTCCCAACGAGAACCCCGCCACCTACATAATAAAACCACGCGGTTCTTGCCAACGGCTCTCGTGCCAACGGCTCTCTTGCCAACGGCCCTTGCCAACGGTTGCGCGAGGAATCGGCGGTGGTGAAAACACCCTCTCAAGTTAACACTTCAGCCCAGGACTTATCCGTACGCCCAGCCGTAGGCATGCTGCCCAAACACTTGCGACCCCCCTCCCCCTGCAAGACAACAGTATCCATACCATACTACTATATAGTGCCAGGTGTTAATAGTGCATGTGTCCTGCTTTCAATGACAAGTGGTGACCACTGCCCAGAATACTACGACAAGTAGTGCATGCTCCGTGCTTTCAAAGACCACCGCAAAAACACCTCGCTAGGTTTCCACACGGATCACAATCGCAGGGTTCAGCGTCCCTTCTATCAAGAAACAGTCCTGAGAGGAGGAAGGGAGGGGGGGGGGGAGGGAGGAGAGGAGCGGAGCCGGAGGGAGGGAGGGAGGGATGGGAGGAGGGAGGGAGGGGAGGGAGGGAGGGCAGGCAGGGGGGGGGGGGGAGGGAGGGAGGGAGGTGATGTTTATGATGTAAGGAAGGAATGAAGAAAGCGGGCACGCCGACGTGCAACAGTCATCAGAAAGCCGGAAAACAAACAAGGAAACCCTATGAAGTACTACTACAGCTGTACCACAGGTAGAGGTGGTCCTAAACCGCATCCAACAATCAACGAAAAAAATGAAAATACAGTCCAACGCCGCGGGGTCCGGCGGCACTTCTGCTGTGGCTGCGGTACATGATAAAAACTTACGGTCCGACGGCATCGCAATCCAACTTACACCAGGCCGAAGACTGCGTAATATCATACTTCGAAGTACGTACATACGTACCCATAACGTCGATCCAATTCCAGTTTTCATATTTCTATAGATCTACCACCAGTACCTCTCTTATAAGCTGACTCTGACCGCCACCCGTGACATGCCGAGACTATGTATACTCCATAAGGAAGGCTACATTAAACCCGAAAAATAAACTTCAGCATATTCGAACCCACATCATACCGGGCCAAGGCTATGTATATCCTATACCCTATAAGGAAGACTATATCAAACAGAAACCAAACGCAGCATGCTCGAAGTCACATGACACCAAGAGTACAAAAAAAGGCGGCATGTTCGGACTCATGAGCGGGCTCAGGAAAGATAGGAGCGGTGATACCGTGGTATGCTCCTTACCTCAGCTTCCTCGCCATGGGGGTTCTTAACCCTGTCTTCGACGATACGCTGGCTGTACGAAACCTGAGAAGCAAAAAAGTGCAGTAAATGAGGAAAAGCAGGGCACAAAGGTTGGGGGTGGGGGCTACGGACCAAGAAGCATCGGCGCCGCTCAAAAGCAGAGTACGTGTATACGTCGTACGTAGCAGTGTTGGATATCGGACGACAATCGAGTTCGATCGATACCGATAACTAAAAAATGAAATAACGTGATTTCGATATTTGATACGTCGAAGCGTTCGTCTATTATGAATAAGAGTGTCAGCGACGCGTGCTACGATAGAGGTAGCAATTTTTGGCATTTTTTTTTTTCGGGATGATCGGGTTCCTTAACCCAAAATGGTCGTTTTTGACTTTCATTCTCATGTTGCAAAATTGTTTATTGTTGCATATTTTAGACCATCTTATTGTTCATCGGGTAGCCTTTTCTATTTCTCTCCAGAATCAGTTTTTGACTTGCTATTAGTATAGAGCTCCTCAGGTGACCACCCTCAGAAGGCAAAACCTTATTTTCATGCTGCACCTCTACACCTTAAGCTAGCATGCGTCCACAGCATGGACAAAAAAAACGGGATGCCAGGGAATGGCGGGCAAAACACGTTCGATATTTCGATATTTCGATAAAAGTTCGATATTTCGATGTATCGAAAGTTCGATATTTCGATATCTCGAAAGTTTGATATTTCGATATGTCGAAGGTTCGGTATTTCGATGTATCGAAAGTTCGACAGTTCGATATATAGAAAGTTCGATATTTCGATATATCGAAAATTCGATATTTCGATATATAGAAAGTTCGATATTTCGATATATCGAAACTGTAGATGCGATATCCAACACTATTGACAGTACGCAATGTTTTTATGACTTGGCCCAGCATTGACAGAATGGTTGATAGTTGATAGTCCAGACGAGCTGCTTATTAACATCAACCATCTGTATTCCGAGAAATTTCCTAGACTGTCAGCGTTAGGGTTAGGGTCAGGGTCAGGGTTTTAGTGTTAAACCTTTCTGCTATTAATATGACGGGGGAAATAGATATTAATAGTGATCAGAACCAAATATCGCTTTATTTATAGGGCGATATGTCGTTTTCAGGTCCATCGTACAATACGAGTATGCCCCCCGTCATGTCGCCGGTCGCCCCGGCGGTCCAGCGGGTACCCTCGAATACTGCTAGAGCTGATTTCGTGAGTTCAAATCCCACCGTGGTGAGATAGCGAATCTATTAATTTGCAAACATATAAAAGGAATCAACTACCGCTGAGAGCGCGTAGCGTGGGCACGTGGGCTCAATTCGACGCGAGTCGACGAGGGAAGAAACGGCTATTATCTCATCACGATTAAAAAATGCAAGGCACGAACCGTAGTTGGGGACGGGGGAGGAGAGCCTGCTATGTGACCATGTTACCATCTGAGTTACGGCTAGAAGAGAGAGAGAGAAAAGAAGGGCGTTAAGATAATAAATGGGAAGGGAAAAAAAAAGGCTGCTAAAACGATGCCACTCTTATTCCACGCAATTCGTCATCAAACACGTTGGTGGAGTTCTCAAAGGGTTAGAGTCGAGCGTATTTCAACCAGTTCGTCCGAGCTGGCCCAAGGTATATACGGTATACGGGCTTCCTCGAGACTGCGCACTGCGCACGGCATCTCTAATGACAGAGTTGGCACCATAGGGTTTGACTCTGTCCGGGTAGCTTGCACTCGACCATGCCTTGCGTATACCCTAGACAGCTCATGAACGCCTAAAGCCACGAAATATACTATACGTGGCCACAACAAAATGTACTGCCCTAAAAAAGCATTCATACACACAGGGGGGGTGTACTAATGTTATTTGTGGCCGTAGTCATATCACCATGGACAACGCATCCCTTTCGAGACGGAGCAGGGGGGAGTCGTAAGAACCACAGAAACACACCCTCAATACGTATGATACAACCATGCACAAGGAGGGGAATCAAAATAATAACACCACAATACAAAGTACGGCCAAGCATAAGTGGGGGGAACTATTAATAATAAACACCTCATGTGGAGGATAGGGTACGTAGACACCGTCAACCTCTGATCACAAATGCCAACCATGAAGATACGTTAACCAACGTCCGGTCTACGAGACCTGCCATCATGGATGGTCTTCATATGGTTGACGTTCGGGAATACAAACCCAGAACGAAATATATAAATATACCGTCCATACATGCAGCCAGATGCACGAGAGGGGGTCGTAAGAACCACACGAACATATCTTCAATTTAATACAGCCAGCGGAGGGGGGGGGGGTCGTAATAATCACGTAACAGTGCCTCACATACAGCCATAAACACACGCGGGGGGGGGGGGGGTCGTCAACCCACGCGAGATGCCTCAATACGTTCCATACAGATACAACATGGAAGGGGGGGGGGGGGCGTGTACTTTCATATTCTTTGCAATGGCCGTAGTCGTAAGAACCACGCAAAAACGTCCTCATTAAAACCATACAAACGGGGGGAGTCGAAATAATCACACAAACGTGCCTCGATACAACCATATATACGTACAAACGGGGGGGGGGTCGTAAGAACCACACAAAGTCATAATTAGTAGATTACAGGGGGGCATATTCTAGTATAGTAATTATAAGTAAATTTGGTGTGAAAACATAGGGGGATACGAAGTACATGTTTTTTGGACCAATCGTGGGTTCCGACTATTACCGGGGAACACAGTAAATAGAACCTACTTGCTTAGTAAAAATACTGGAATATATACCAGTAAGTAGGTTTTTGTGTATGTGATGGGTCCTAATTAATGTGGTACCCCGTAGTAGCAGTAGTAGTAGTAATAGTCGTAGTAGTAGCAGTAGTAGTAGTAGTAGTAGCAGTAGTAGTAGTAGTAGTAGTAGTAGTAGTAAGTAGTAGTAGTAGTAGTAGCAGTAGTAGTAGCAGTAGTAGTAGTAGTAGTAGTAGTAGTAGTAGTAGTAGTAGTAGGTATTACCAAACTGAAGGGAGTCACAATCACCTCGTCAAGTATCCGCACGATGTGGCAGGATCCCGCCGCCACTGCAGATGTACCCCCGTACATGTACCCCCATAGATGTACATATACCCCAAAAGACGGTGATCGGTGGCGAGGTGGTCGGCGAGAGGCAAGCGTGTAAAAAGACGTGCGAGGCAAGGCATTAGGCCATGGTGGGAAAATGAGATATGAAAAAAAGATACGGTAGGGAAAACATGCACACCTCGGACAGATCTGATACATCAGATACATCTGATACATAAGATACATAATTCCCACTTAATGATCTAGATATGCCAAGGAAGACGTATTCCCGAACTCCTGTTGTATGATCTGTATGATATGTATGATCTGTATGATCTGTATAATCTGTATGATCTAGCTCGTGTTACCAGGTATGATCTATCTAGCACATGTTTTCTGGGTTGGATCTGTGCGATGCAGATCTTGCAGTAAGCAGATCCTGCACAACCTCTACCAACGGCACGCGAGGAACTAGATGATCTAGATGATGATCTATCTGTAGATGACCTAGATGATGATCTATCTGTAGATGATCTAGATCGTGACCTGCCTGACGTCTGAAAACATTAACTAACGTAGGAAAGACATGGGGTAAGGTAGGAAAGAGGTAGGGGCAGCGTGGTGAGCAGAAGCGTACGAGGCCACGGAATTACAAGTAACCCAGCGGGAAAATCGGGCAGGACATTGAAATTTCTTTAATTGCATCACATTTAATACCTTAACATCCGCAGCCCCAACTACAGCATCTAGTAAATAAGTACCCGGTATATCATAGCAGCATATGCCATGAAAACTCCAGGTATTGAAGCGTGTCTTGCGACCACGGGTTATATGATGTCTACTATTAATAGTTAGGGTGAGAACGACAACACCAACATCAACAAAAACAAGATTACGACACCAACACCGCCAACAACAACAACAACACTACAACAACAACACCAACAAAACAAGAAAACAACACTACACCACCAACAACAAGAACAACAACAACATCTTGTCGTGCGTCATTACAGGGGGGGTCGTGCATACAAATGGCAAGCTTAGGCTCACAAGAAACGGTCGGCGCATCCTCGTCGTGGAAGAACAGACGTGGTCCAGATTCTGCGCGAGTCAGCAAGGGGTGAAGCTGGGGGGCACCATCAAGCAGGGGGTGGGAACAATATCGGGTTATTGACGGAAAAAAATGACCAAACACGAGGGCTAGTACTGGTAGGGGGTACGTCGAGCAGTATTTCGTGTATCAGTAAAAAACGCTGGTGGCAGATTGACTAACATGAGCCACAGGGCCCCAAATGTAAACTCTTGTAAACCTCGGACAGATCATCTACAGATCATTCAGATCACTCCCACTTGGTGATCTAGATCTTTCAGGGCAGATGTACCCCTGATCTGTACCATCTGTATGATCTGTATGATCTAGCTGATGCTGCCGAGTGGGAGCCGTATAGTCTACTTGATCTCGCACGTATTTCTTGGGTTGGACCTGTACTATACAGATCCTGCACAATACCTCACAACGGCAGGTTATATAGAATCCAGATGATCCATCTGCAGATGATCTATCTGTAGATGATCTATCTGCAGATGATCTGTCTGAGGTGTGCACTCTTCACACATAAGCTGGGAATGCCAACTCCCTGAGCTCCGTCGCTATGATATTATCGCCTGTCTATATAGCTGTAACCCCTTCACCGCTGCGAAAATGATCCAACTCGGTTTTTTTAAGCGTTTTGCACCGGAAACGTGTGTTGTGCAGTTCCATCGAGGGTACGACCCGGGCAGAGTAACAAACGCTCGTATGCACCTGCTACGGATAGAGGGCTTATAACCTAGGCAGAGTAACACTCACCACATGGTTCGGATGAAGGTGTTGAAACTTGGGCAGAGTAACAAATATTACCTGGTACAGATGAAGGTGTTATAACATAGGCAGAGTAACAAACGATACCTGGTATATACAAATTAAGGAGTTATAAGGAGTAACAAACAATAACTGGTACGGACAAAGGCGTTATAACCTGGGCAGAGGAACAAACATGACCCGGTACGGATCAAGGGGTAATAACCCGGGCACAGTAACAAACACCAGAGTACCTGGTACGGGTAAAGTGGGTATAATCTGGGCAGAGTAAAATACATTACCTGGTATGGATGAAGAAAGGGGCCATAACCTCGGCAAAGTAACAAACATTACCTGGTACGGATAAAGGGGTTATAACCTGGGCAAAGTAACACACCCTACCTACCTTGCACTGATGAAGGTATTACAACCAGCGCAGAGAAAACAAACACTACTTGGTACGGATGGACCCGTTCGAAGGCGCCTGTACCTACTGTACAGTAAATCTCCCGCCACAGCATCACCTTGAACGTTATTATGTCTACAGTGAATGGTATTCTGGCCTGCTACCCCGGATCCATGTGACACGCCCACGCCATCCGTAGCAAGCAGTCTCCCAGCTTCCTTCCCTTCTCCCTCTCGCGGCCTGGCATCCCGGTCCCTCCGCTCGAGCTTGTATCGGTGCGCCCAGCACGAGAATCTGACCTGGGTGGTCACCCAATTTTTTCCGGGTGAAACGCTATTTTCAGTCGCTTCTCTTCGTCACCCGCGCGCCCGGCGAGGCCCGTGATACTTTCAAATCACAGGCCGAAGCCCTACCCGGCCCGTGAGATTCCGACTTCGCGGGCCCTCCGCCCGGCCCGGCCCGCGAGATTCCAATCTCACTGCTGGTCGCCTGCCCGGCTTGGCCCCTTCACGCCTCCCTCCGACGAGACTTTCCACTATTGCGGGGGACCATGGGATTCAGGACCCATCACATACACAAAAACCTATATATTCCAGCATTTTTACTAATATTTTTTGGTCCTGATTACTATGTCCCCCCGTCTGATCTGGCAAGCAAGGTCACTGCCTTCCTGTCCGAAGCGCCCAAAGCTTTTCCACGGCCGAGGTGGCGAGGTTAAAGGCTGCGCTTGCTGAAGAATGCCTGTCCGGTACGAGCGTAGCGGTTTGCGCGTGCACGCCTCGGGTCGGGCGGGTGTGGAAAGCAGCTGATCCGTCCCGAGCAGGCACTGCCTGTGCGCGTGTGCAAACCCCACTTGTGGGTCTCTTATGTCTCCATAGCGTGAACTCGACATTTAGAGACTCACAAGCCGCGGGCTTCCACACCTTTTGGTGCAGGCAGTGCTCATCGGGGTGGATCAGCTGCTGCGAAATCCGAGGCGTACGAGCGCAACCGCTACGCCCGTTCAGACAGATACCCTTCGAAGAGCGAAGCAAAACAACTCGCCACCTCCGGCATGGAAAGCTTTGGGTGCATCGGCAAGAGAGGCAGGGGCCTTGTTGATAAGATTAGCTGGCGGCGAGCGTCATATCATAGGAGGGAGGGTTGGAGGGGGCCTGGTTGGCACGGCCGTGAGGCCGCCGGGGGGTCGGCTGGGGCTCAGGATAGCCGGTGTTCCGCCGGGCATACTGAAACTGGCATACTAGGTAACTGGTAGTATAAGAGCTGTTAGGACACCATCAATACGTAGAATACATGCATACTTCGTATGTAGCGGTATTACATAATAAGGATGTAGGCTGGTCTAAATGCTGTATACACGAGTGCGTGTATATGATACCTGGTGCGAGAAATTGTGCAGTAATACGATACGAACTCGTTCGTTCGTTCGTACTCGTAATCAATCTGTCAAACAAATCGCGCCATCGCACCTTCCCGTCACCGATGTACGAAGCAAGCTCCACCCTGTCCTCTCCCGGCCCTTGGTCCTGCCCTGCCATGCGATACTCGACAACATCAAGCTCGAACAACTTCCCCTGCAGGTGCCCAACAGCCAACAACCAAAAACGGCCAGCACAGCACCAGCACACAGCAGGACCAGCACACAGCAGCACCAGCACACAGCAGCACCAGCACACAGCAAACAGCAACGACAGGAACGGGAGCCGGTTGAAGTGTCGAGAGCGCAGTGTCAACACATTACACCACTATGTCCGCAAATGTAATAACCACTAACGTTTAATATTAATATAAAACAATGCTTATATTTTTGGCCAAATAGTGTAAGTCTGTTTTATTGCTGGAGGAACTGCTGTTGTCGCTTTTTTCATGTTCAGTATCACCGCGGGTATACAGACAGGTGGGTTGCAAGGTGCTCCACTCTCTGCTACTACTGACTGCTGTACACACGCCACCTCGACCACCCCACCTCCCATTCGGCTCCTCCTCCGGGTGCTTGCATTCGCGAAGACCCAACCCGTCGTGACACACGTTGTTGATGTTGCTCCTGTTGTTGTGGTCGTCCTCTCTTTCTCTTGAAAGAGCAAGCTCCCCTTGTAACGCCGCCCGACACCATGAAAGACTCCGACCGCTCAAATCGAAGCATGCATACCAACGCAACAAGCATGGCAGGCTTCATGGTGCTATCGTGATGCCCTCTCGGAGGTTTTGCAAGCTCTCTAACAACGTGTTGGATATCAGTGGGTTTCAGTAGAATTAGAAGGCATACGTTTATGTGGCGTTCGTAGTTATATCGAGGCCGTTCTGAAACGTTCGTGAAACGTATGAAACGGTGAAACGGCATCTGCGAAACCGAAAACCGACGTCGGTTTCGTGCGTAGCTTTTCCCGCCTAACGATCCTACGACCTACGACCATGCATATAAAAACACATGTGGTGTCGGGAACGACCATGATGATATAGGATGACAAGAAAAGGTCGATGAGGTCCCATCGTGTTGTTCTTCTGCCCAGCCAGGATGAGCCTTGCAGCAAGCAGCGGGGAGGGGCTCGGCGTCTATAATCGCTCGACGACCGTTGACGACACCAACAGGTGCGCAGGGCGGGTGGGCTGAAAAGTAACGAGTTACGGCGTCTCGAACTTGCAGCGGAGCATCATAGGTATCATGCTGCTGCCCATACAGTACTCGAAGTATACAGCAAGCAGCAGTAGTAGTATTTGAGGTCTGCGAAGTATATGCCGGCATGTTTCATCCTTCTCGCTGCTCAGAGCCACCGAACACCGACCAGGGCATCGTCAAGCTAGCTACTCGTTGCGAGCGTACGGTGCCAGCCACGCCGATGGTGCTACAATAGTCGGAAGGACCTCCGGCGGGTACTCAAGATCATACGAGTACGAGTACAGATAGGGAGGCATCATTGTCCAAGAATACTTCAAGTCAAGTGTTCGCAAGAAATAATCCGAGCAGCTCAAAACGGCCGAAGAACGTGATGCGGTGTTTTCGCTCCTCCAATGGATCATAAAGAGACCCACATCGACGACGCGTGCCAGTCGTCATAACTCATAACATCACATAATTAGCATAATGTCAACATAGATGCCAACGTTAACATCGCTAACGAGCGGCTCCCGTTGCAGACTTTTGACTGCTCCAATTGTCGTATGCTACAGCAGTACGAGTATAATAGGAGGGGTGCAGGTTTCGCGTCTTTGAATTTCGCCCCACGTTTGAAATACAGGCGTACAGGACACCTACTACGTACTAAGAAGACGAGCAGTAAAAGAAAGACAGGCTGACATTTCAAGGGAAAGACGAATTTCAGGAGTCGTTATATACTTTAGTTGGTGCAGAACGCACCCTTTCTCAAATAAGAAACCCAGCCTGGATCAGATATCCTGTTCCTTATTAGGTGTCTTCTACTGTAGTATACTTCGTACTTTAAAGCAAAAAATACTGATGCTGTGGTGTCGGAAGAGAAAACTCCAGATACAGTAGATGCCCCTCTGACCAGCCCCGACCTGCATTGTTGTGTCATCCCACGTATTACATGCATTCGTGTGTGACCCGTTTCGACCCATATGTAATGATAGCAGTAAATGCTCACCTCTGGAAAAACGCCTGGCCAGCGCCTGCTCAAGGCCTCCCGGGCATCGGGCGGCGAACGACGTGTCGTGGATCGCTTCAAAGCTTCAGGCGATACCCGCGTTCGAGGTATGGCATGGCACACTACACTACGCTACACTGTACGTATAGTCTACAGTACCACAGCACAGTAATATGAATACCAGGACACACATGGCACACATATGGCACACGTTCTCCTCGTTCCCATGCTTCACGCTTCATAAACCTCCTTCTACCGGTATCATCGTGTTGACAAGTGTGTCGTACACGTGGCAGTCCCACATGGTGGATCGAACGTCCTCTACTGTAATACCGCAGCAATAAACGTCTCTCTTCGTATCGCTCTCGTTTTCAGTGATGCCGACATATATACATTACATGGAAGCTCGATGGAAACGGACGAGCACATCAGTGATGCGAATGCTGAACGAGCCCTATGCGCGATAAAAACGAACACACAAACGGCGAGGGGGGGGGGGGGGGGGGAGACGCCTGTGACCACGCTTAGCGTAGAAGACCACCGAGGATAAAACCTCCTATCGGTGACTCGAAATATAGGCACCATTTCAATTACATGTTAATATAAAACGGTCCTTATATATCGGGTCAGAGTGGTACAGTAATATTAATATTAATAGTATACCAGGTATACAAGTTGAGTAGCTGGGAAGCAAAAAAAACGGCGATAATAAACGCAAGATAAAATAATATAATGTAGTCGGTCGCCCCGATCGTCTAGAGGTAACCTCGAACGCTTCTGAACGTTGATGTCTGGAGTTCGAATCTCACGTGGGTCGGACTTTTGAGTTTATTTGCAAAAATAAATAAAAAAAAACGGAATCAACTGCTGAGAGCGCCAATTAATAGTAGCGTGGGCAGGCGCAATTCGATGCGAGTCGACGAGGGAAGGAAAGGCTGCAGTCTTCTCGCGATAAAAATGCAAGGCAAGAACCGTAGTGGGGGAGGAGGGAGAGGAGCCTACTTTGTGACCCCGGATCTGAGTTACGACTAGGGAGGAGAGAGAAAGGAAGGGCGAAGATAATAAATGGGATGGACAAAAAAAAAAAAAAAAAATGAATGCGATAGTCATGGCGAAAATAAAGATGAAAGGGCTATTCTGCGTTTTAGTCCAGCAGACCAGAGTGGTTGTGCGATTAAGGCGCTGGCTCCCGAGGGCCCACATGGACTATCGTTCGTAGACTATTCAATACCTGTATAATATACCAGAAGGATACAACACCGTAGAGAGGCGTAGGGAGGCGTAGGGGGGCGTGGGGGGGGGGGGGGGTGTACTCATGTTGTGCACGGCCGTAGTCATATGACCATAGACCCTCGCATCCCTACAACGGGAGGGGGGGGGTGATGCGAAACCGCACGATAGAAAAACGAACCCTTGCCCTAATCCATTAGGTACCTGCACATTACAGTACCGGTATTAATCGTTTCTTTCGAAATCTCGAATCTCGATAGGGAAACATATTTTTTTTTTTCTTTTTTTTTTTGCCCCCCCCCCCTTGTAGACGGCGGGGGGGGGGGGGGGGGGGTGAGTATATGTTATGTTAATATACATTGAGGCAAGCGTCCTCTTTTTTCTTGGTTTAAAAATTACGGCAAGGTGGTGTACCGTGTGGCGCACAATACGCTTCTTGCATTATGCTTCTAAAATTGCATTATTTCACAGGAAACCCCGCTCCCCACACCTACAGTATGTTGATACCACGGAACGAGGTTCCTTGTCCCACTGCAAGAATCTCAACCCCTCTAATTCCAGGCACTTTGTCCCGAAAACGCGGGTGAAGATCCAAAGGCGGAAATTAATACTGTAGTTAAAATCGAGAATCGAGAATGTCGATTCGAGTTTTTTCAAAACGGCTTCCATGCCCAACTTTTCTCCACAAGGAACCGATGTTCGTTACAAGTTAAAAGGGGCCAATGTGCCTGTTGGACGTTCGTTTTCGTCAAGTGACTGCATTGCAGTACGTACGCAGCCCAACGGACAGATATGTCCTGCTAACGAGCAACGTCTCCTTTTGCTACCTCTCCGTTTTTTTTTCTTTTCATTTTTGGATGCGCCAAAAAACAGCGCATGCCGGAATGGAAAGTCAAGAGCGTCGCTCGCAACATGGGTGCGGTGTTCGTCGGACAGGGCGGTGACGCCGCGTTGCTGTGCTCTGACCCCGCCTTCACCTACTTCGTCATCGCCGGAAGCCTCGTGCCTAAACCGACCACAGAGCGTGCGCCGTCGCTGTTGGTTGCGAGTCCCAATAGCAGTAGTGACAGTAGTAGCGGTGGCAGCGTTCATCCCGAATCTCCCGAAGAAAGTGCGGTTGGTTCAACGGCTACGACGGTTTCGAATACCTCAACGGGCAACCAATCACAAACTAGCAACGGGCTTGCGGCAGAAGTAATCTGTAACCGTTTAAAAACTGCTAGCTACGGTTTTCCAGGAGAAGACGAAACCTGCACCCAGATACAAACTGACGCTGACGCTTTCCGGGCAACAGAAACCGGAGTAGTAGCAGTAGCGGTAGGGCGTCAGTCAGGGGAGCACGGTTGTCCTGTTGGGGACCCCGTGATGTCATCTCCGTCTCGGATCCATCATCATCATCATCATCATCATCATCAGATGGCCGACCAACCACGTAAGCAAAGCTCTGCGCTTCCTCCAACCAAGGGTCGGCGTCGAATACCACCGGAGGAGGGGGGGACTCGCCAACCATTGCTCCCAGGCCGGTCGCTCGACATGTACGTGCACCAACAAACGAACCGACAGGTCGTCGGCACGGAGAAGAAAGACAGCGATGAACCGGCGGGGCCTATAAAAAGCCCCACAGCTGCTGCGGTGGCGGGTCGATCGCTCGATCTGCTATGCGCGCGTGGGCAAGCTAACATAATCGTTGGCATGGGAGAAGAGCACGATGAAATGGTGGGGCGCGGGATGCCCTCAGCAGTGGCGCTGGAAGGGTCCGACCGGGCGAAGGGGCCAGGGTGGTGGAGGCTGGAAGCTCGACAGGCGGCATGCATCGGAAGGGTGAGCCGGCGGTTTCTGCATGAGCTCGGGCTTGAGGAACCAAGGCGCGAGTTCGAGCAGAAGGTTGGCTTTCTGCGCAAGACCGAGGTGAATAAAATACTGGACTTGACTTCCTCACGAGCAAAAAAACAAAAAACATAAAATCGACGTTCACAATAATGTGCAACACACGGTTTTCTGCTGCGTTATCTCCCAACGTCTCCCCCCCACACCCCCCCCCCCCGCTTTGTCGGCCAGGGTTTGTTGCATGATTGGTTCTATTAATGTTGAGTAACATTGAATGTGCTGCTACGTACTGCAATGGGAGACGCGTTGTTTTGGGGGGCGTCAAGGTCTACTTTAATATTTTTGTTGAGCTGTTAGTCGGCACGACTTAAGTCACCAACTAGTTATTAGTTGGACTATTATATATGGTAGTCGTTTCTCGAAGGTACCGCTTATCCAACTTTTTGGGTTTCCGTACTTGTAGGAAGGATTGTTCAATAAGGAGATATATATATATTTTTTTCATTTTTCGTGAGGGGCAACCTCGTCCGGAGAGGGCTAATTTGGGTCGCTTCGCTCGCCTGGCTTAAGTCGGCAAGTCGTCTGGCCATCAGCTGGCTTCGCAAGGCGACTTGCCGATTAACGTCGGTTAGTTGGTCAGCGGCACCTACCGATGTGTTATTGGTCGTGAAATAGTACCGACTATTCATAAGACCTCTACTGTTTGAGCCTTATTATACTAGTCTTAGTGTAGGGGGGGATCGGTCAAGGGGTCAAATCGTGGCATCCAATTCTGGCATCTTTGATGTTGAGCCATTTGGCACGAAGACAGTATCTACTGCTGTGCACTTTACCGGTGTTACAGTAATGGCATATACGTAGTACGGCCAGCGTAAATGTGCAACTACTGTACAAGCCAAAGGAAAGCCGTTTGTACACGCACTGCTGCTGTGTATTTTGTCTTCACATCTAGAGCGTTAGTTCTACCAAAAAGTCGTTTGTACACACACTGCTGCTGCTGTGTATTTTGTCTTCGCATCTACGATAAAGCGTCAGTGCTACCAAAAAGCCGTTTGTACACACACTGCTGCTGCTGTGTATTTTGTCTTCGCATCTATGATAAAGCGTCAGTGCTACCAAAAAGCCGTTTGTACACACACTGCTGCTGCTGGGTATTTTGTCTTTACATCTGAACCTTTAGCTCTACCAGGTCCCCCCCCCCCTAAACAATCCCGCCTCATTACAGTATACAGAAGTTTAAGGTCACATCCTAAGGTCTGTCACCCCCGCTCCGAGTAGAGCCGAGATACCGATCCACCTCGGCGTGTACTCCACACTACAACCACACGACAGAGAGAGAAAACGCCTGTCAGGGTGGGTCCGAACCATAGTGGAGAACACCGCACGACCTTCTGCGCGTTGGAAGATGCGCGTATTATAGCAGTTACAAAACCAGCCACCTTTACGGACACCGGATTTTTGGTCGATACTTCGTTGGAAACGCCTTTAGAGGGGAGGGGCTCAGTCGCTGTTTGGTGGATGAGATACAGGGGGAGCGTTTCGGTCTAGGAGTTTTTTTTAGTTAATTTTGTGATGGACACATTGGCACATTGACATCTTGACACATTGGTACATTGGCATATTGACACATTGTCGGATGGTAACCAGTGCAAGCAAAATCGCTACCTGGTACGTAGCGTGTAACTGTATAAAAGCAGTGGGGTGAGGGGATGGGGGGGCCTGGCACAAGGGCGAGGTGCCGAATGCTTCTCATATCGTCGGACATATCATCATCTAGATCATCATCTAGTGCGGGGGACCATACTAAATACAAGTAAATAGGACCTACGGTATACGCAAAAAAATGAATATTTGCCTATTTTTACTAACACCATTTGGTCCTATTATATGGTATTTACTATGGCCCCCCGTAATAGATCATCTAGATGTCGTTAATACATCTGTGTCGATAAGGTCCGTGCGCAAAAGCCGTGCCATACAGATCATACAGATCATACAGACCATATACTGTAAATCATACAGATCATACAGATCCCACCCGGAAAATATGATCTAAATCGCACAGATCGTACAGGTCAGGGATGTATTTATCTGTCCCAAAGGACCTTCAGTAGATCGTTCAATGAGGGTCTGTCTAATCTGTCATGTGTGTGGAACATTTTTTTTAATGGCACCCTCCCACTACCGGCAGGTGCTTGCAGAGGGTTTCAGCACACCTGCCCTCGAGCGGCTAGCTATGCTCATGGAGCACGGGGAGCAGGCTTGCGCAAGGGTGGTCGTGCGCAAGGGGTCCGCTGCGGACAAGGTACGTACGTGGTCAGGTGGAAAAGGTGCGCGATGTGGATATTATGATATTCTCAGATGTGGGATCACGTGGAAATGGTGAGCGATTTTGATATTGTCGGATGTGGATACTGTGTATATGATACGCAAGAAAACAACAACCTCCCCGTGTAGGGCGAACATCCCAGACGAGTTTCTTGGAAACTGCAGGTATCATACTTCGAAGTATATCATATAGGGCGGCGCACCCAACGAACATGGTGGGCTAAGAAGACAATAAGCTGTTCGTTGCAGCGGGGGTGGTGGCGGCAGAGGGGGAAGGGGGCGGGGGCGCAATAACGGTAGAGGTGGGGTGAGGGGGAGGAAGAGGAGGAGGAGGAGGAGGAGGAGTGTTTGCCGCTGCAAAACACGCGTGTGTGTGTGCGTGCATGTTGGCGCTCCAGAAACAAGCAGCTGATTGTGATCGTGTCTGGTTAGGCCCTGCATGTTGTGCTCTTCTTGTGTGACCCGACCTTGATTTTCGTCACGGCATGTAGGGGTGGCGGCTTACTGCCTGAGCTCCTCACGTGAGGGTAGGGGCTCAATACCACACCTCATACAACAAAAATGCGACTTTGAAGAACGTTTGTAAGCGCAACACGACCAACAACAACGGCACTTCTATGCGCTAGGCCTAAAACAGAAACCAAGGTATAAGGATTTTTCTGTACTAAAATTCCATCGAAATTACCCTTATATTTCGGGTCAGAGTGGTGTCCCACAAGCAGTACGTACAACTCGTACTGCTGTGTATACCAGTATAATATACCAGTATAATATACGAGTATAATATACTTAGTATACAATAAGGCGTGGTGCGATAAGAACAGGGGTAGGGGTGGATGAAATTAATTAATTAACGACATGAACTATTACGGTGGACCATAGTAAACACTAGTAAATAGGACCTTTTGTTCGCACAAAAACCTATGTATTTCCCTATTTTTACTATTAATAACAAGATTTTATCCTATTTACTAACCGTGGTCCCCCGTACTATTTAATAGTGTGGATTAATTAACTTTGACCAGAGAGGGACACGACGTATATACACGTATCACATTGTTAATATTATTACCCGATGATATATAGGTGTTCATTTTTTGAGGAGTTCAACCTCTCAGGAGGCAGAAAGTGCAACCCCGATTACGCATGGGCAATCATCCTGCACGCGCAAACTCTCAATCGTCGTGTGCAGACATACCCTTTACCCTTCACGCTGTACGCTTTACGCTTTACGCTTTACAGTATGACAGTAGCCAGGCTCCGAAACCCCTCGAGTTGTTCTGTGCAATGCATCGGCTGGGCTGATGAGCCGTTGATGATGCACGTGGGGACACGGAGGAGCAGTCCGTCGAATCGGTGGCACGAGCGGTGTGGCACAAACAGTGACACAAAACACGGTGGACGGTAGTATTGTACCGGGAGCAGTGGCAGAAAATCGATGTAACTGTAGTACGTACGTATATATTGCGTTTTTGTTTGCGTACCGTGCTGGCTGACTCAGTACACTACTCTTGACACTTCCTCACAAGAACGAGTAAAGGGCCCCTTAAGGAACCCCTTATATATGAAAAAGCCCCTCTCGTAAGAAAGTGCCCCCTTAAGAGGCTTTTTAGCTTGGGCAAAAAACGGCCTCAGTATAAAAAAGAGCCCCCCCCCCCCTCACAAGAAGGAGCCTCCCTCATTACAAAGAACTCCCTTCATAGCAAAGAACCCCCCGCTTATAAGAAAGAGCCTCTCCCTCATAAGCAAGAACCCCTCTAATAAAAAACATCCCCATCTCGTAAGAAAGAGACCACCTTATAAGAAAAAAGACCCCCCCACTCATAAGAAACATCCCCCCTAAGAAGAAAGAAACTCCCTTGTAAGAACGAGCCCCTCTCAAAAAGAAAGAGCTTCCCTCATAAGAAAGAACCCCGCTTGTAAGAAAAAGCCTCCCCCTCATAAGCAAGAACCCCTCTAATAAGAAACATCCCCCCTAATAAGAATCCCCCCCCCCCTCATGAGAAAGAGACTCCCTCATAACAAACAGACCCCCTCATAAGCAAGAACCCCTATGATAAAAAAGATGCCCCCCCTCAAATTTAAGAACCTCCCTAATAAGCAAGAGCCCCCTTATAAGAAAGAGACTCCATTATAAGAAAGAGCCCTCCTTATAAGCAAGAAAAGAAAGAACCTACCTTATACGAAATATCCCCCCTCATAAGAAAGAGCCGCCCTTACAAGAAAGAGTCTCCCTCATTAGAAAAAATCCTCCCCCCTCATAAGTGGCCACACCAGAAATTAAATTAACTCATTGAATCTGTCGTCCATATGCAAGTCCGCCTCAGAGGCAGTTCTTAGCAGGATGCAGCTCACCCCTCCATGCGACTCGCCCAATACCTCACGGCGCTTCGCGCTTGGTGCAAGCAATGCCTGCCTGGTTGGTGAAAACCCAACGTGCTCCGTCCCGGCATTGTAGGGATGCGAGGGTCTATGGTCATATGACTACGGCCGTGCACGACATGAGTACACCCCCCCCCCCCCCCCTCCGTCTCGAAAGTGGATGTGTGGTCAATGGGATCAAATGACTTGAAGGCAAGCAACAAATGAGTACCCCCCCGGCCCCTCGTATGAAAGAGATCCCTTGTAGAGAAATAACCCCGTTCTAGAAACACAACCTTAGAAGAAAATATAATCTATAAGTACTACCTGGATATAAGAAGAGCCCCCGCCCTCCTAATATAGAATATAGCTGCTTCTCATCAAGAAATAACCTAATTTATAAGAATTAACCCCCCCCAAGAGCCCCCCGCATAAGAAAGAGCCCCAAACGAAATAATAGTGAATGGCCCTGAACCCCTGTTTTCCCCTCTGATATACGCCTCCCAAGTAATACAAATACGTTCCCATTAGGTACCTAAACTCGGGTAATTACCGGCCTTTCAAGGCCTTTCAAGGTAATATTATACAAAGACTCAGCGTTCTTAGGTAGGTCTCTGAAAAAATAAGAAATTCAGGAGCGGATACACTGGACTTTGTGCGGAAAGCACCCTCTTGCTCAAGTAATTTTCTTTCGTTTTGCTCTGTTCCGATTTTGTTTTTTGTTTTTTTTCCCCATTTCTTTGACTTTCCATCTCAACTCGTGTTATACTATTACTGTAGTATTATAGGGGGTGTTACCCTTGGCGGTACTGTTGAAAACTAAAACCCGGGGACGCACGAAGTGTGTCCCCGGTTGTGGAAAATGCTTCCGGACTGTACAGGGAAAATCGAGATAGTTCGAACGTCAAGGATTCGCCTCGCGACCGACCGACGACGTAAGTAAGTAGAAGCTAGAAAGTAGAAAGAGGTTAGGGGAAAAAGTGCTTATATATTTTTTTCCCAGGGTATCTACTCTGTGCGACGAGGTGCCGCGTTGATTCCCGTCGAATGAACGCGGGGGCAGCACATAGCCCTGGGTGAGAGTCGCCGGCTGATCGCAGCAGAGAGGCCTCATTGATCCCAAACTATATACCTGGTAAGAGTTAACGCGTCGACGGAATTATACCCTCAGCGGTATCATAGATTATAGACAAGCCGGAGTCAAAGGCGCCTTCCCTCCCCCCCCCCCGGTCCTTGTCTTCGTTTTGACGCCCGTATGCTATATAGGTGATCGTGGTAGAGTCTGGAGAGGCCGTCCGGGTAGGGGACGACGATGCGGTATCAGGAAAAAAGGAAAGCTCGCTGTGCATTACGTCAGGGCACATGTTTGGAGCTGAAGAGGTAAGAGTGGAGGTGAGCATAAACAAACTACTAGGTACTTACTCGTACCGTCGGATAATAAGCAAGGATAAGCTTCAATGTTGATCACTCATAAGCATTCCAACATTTTTGTTGTTGTTGTTGTTGTTGTTGTTGTTCACCAAGCAAGGTCGAATCGTGTGGAGGTTCGGCTCTTCATAGTTGACGCGTCTCTCTGTCTGTCTCCAGTCCAAAAACAAACAGTGCCGTGGGGTATCCGGTTTAAGAGCGTCCATAAACAGATAAAACGGAGTTGTGATAGGAGCGGAAAATTCGACTTGGCACGGAAACTTGAATAAACAAGTTTCACCCGGCTTTTGCCCGCATTCCGAGATTTTGCGCTCATTCAAGCTGAAATATGTATATCTCGATTAAAGAGATAATTTCGCTCCTATCCCGAGCTAAGAACAAAGCAATCTTCAACGGGGATACGAACGGTTCGGAGATAAGAGCGGTAACACTGGCCTGTTGCAGGGGGCTCTTAAATGCCATACGTTGACGGAGGGCTCAACATAAACAACATATCATAAGGATAACAACAATATAACAGAACACGTAAACAGGTCGAATATCAATACGGTAGTTGTCGTCGTCTCTTTCTCCAGTCCAAAAGTGACCCCAACCCCAACCCTAACCCTAAGCGCAGTAGCTACCAGTACGTATTCAACCTTAATGTCAATACTCCCCACGTTTCGCGCCGTCAACGGATCTCTCAACGGACCGCCAACGGCCACATGAAAATACCCACGTCCGCAGGCGGTGTCGAGGCTGCCCACGTACACCAGCAGCCTCATGGCCACCACTACGCCGCTCCGGTTTTTCGCTATCCCCGTGGCGGCCTTTCTCGAGGCCATCGACGGGGTGTGGACGGCCGCTTTGTCTCGACTCAATTCCAGGGCATGTGTCGCCAGCCACAGGCACAGCAGGCGCAGCGGGCGCGGTGCAGCCTTGCTACTACAGCCGGGGAGGAGTCAAGCATCACCCCCTGTTGACACCACCGCCTGCAGCGGATGCTCTCTTCGAGGCAGCAGGTGAAGGTGCTGCACACACCGAGCCGTGCTGCGGTAGGGATTGCAAGTAGGGGTTGCAATTAGGGGTTGAAATTAGGGGTTGCAATTAGGGGTTGTAATTGGGGGTTGCAATTAGGGGTTGCAATTAGGGGTTGCAATTGAGGGTTGAAATTAGGGGTTTCAATTGGGGGTTTCAATTATGGGTTCCAATTATCGGTTTCAATGAGGGGTTTCAATGAGGGGTTTCAAATAGGGGTTTCAATTAGGGGCTGCAATTAGGGGTTGAATTTTTAAGCCCAACATTTCCCTTTGACTATTAGTATACTCCTCAACTGAAGAGCTACCCAACATATTCGCATCCGATGTGTATTGCATGTTCTTATTTGCAAGCCCATGTGATTGTGCATCAGGTTTATTTGCCATATCAAACGTCAGTTACTGTGTGGGGTTTAGAGCTTCTCCGCGCGTGGGGGGTCTCAGAAAAGGTACAAGGTGTTACGTATTCCTACCTGTACGAAGCACGCATCCACCATCTCCTTTTTTTTGTTCGAATCCTCCGGCGGAGAGCCGCGTGCTTCGGTTTAAGAGAGGAGTTGCACTCGTGAAAGGAAGCATTATTCACTGACGGGTGAGGGAGCTCCTCAACCATTGCAACCGAGGAGCTATATACGATGGCACCCAATATCTTTGAATCCGACGGTTGTGAATTGTCCAATATCTTTGGATTCGACGGTTGTGTCATGCCCAATATATTTGGATCCGACGGTTGTGTTTTACCCGATATGTTTAGATCCGACGGTTGTGTATTACCCAATATCTTTGGATCCGACGGTTGTGCATTACCCAATGTCTTTGGATCCGATGGTTGTGTATTACCCAATATCTTTGGATCCGACGGTTGTGTATTACCCAATATCTTTGGATCCGACGGTTGTGTATTACCTTCTCTTTGGATCCGACGGTTGTCCACATGTGCAACATGTATATTTTTACAAAACACTTCGTTAATGTACATATATGTATAAGTTATGGTGTGTTGTGTATCGGGCTTAACTTGGCTCAGCTTTATTTTTTTCTCTAAATCCGTTTGTTTGGATGGGGCTTAGAGGTCTTCAATTGAGTATCCTCAGAACACATTCCACACCTCGCACATGTCATATTTAGATATATCATCTACAGATAGATCATCTACAGATAGATCATCTAGACCCTGGCCAGTCGTTTCGATATGTCGTGCAGGATCTGCACATTAATACATAGTACAGATCCAACCCAGAAAACATGCCCTAGATCATGTAAGTTATACGGCTCCCACTCGGCAACATGAGCTAGATCATACAGATCATACAGATCATACACGTCATAAACATAGCTGTCCTGAACTATCTAGATCATGAAGTAGGAATCGATGATCTATCTTATCTATCTTATCTATCTGATGTAGTGGATGTATCTGATGTATGTGTAGATGATCTGTAGATGATCTGTAGATAATCTGTCCGAGGCTTAGTAGCCGAACTTCATCAGCTGGCCATCCGCTGGCTTCGCTAGCCAACTTGTCGGCTAAAAGCAGTGTGTTCGCTAACGGCACCTATGATACTGATTTATTCTTCGTTGTGACATCCTGCCGACTCACAGCTCTACTACTACGAATGCCTGCCCCGTTTTTCAGGGGAGCACGCGGCGATAAGTTGGTACCGATCCTGAGGCCGTCCGAGACGAGACAGCCTCCCGTGCGGTTGACGCCTTCACCTTTCTTCTCGAAGGGCGCCGCCCAGGGCTACATGCGACTTACTGGAGCCAGAACCGAGACGGACCTTGAGGACAGGTAGGTGAAGGTCACACGGACCTAGAGGACAGGTAGGTGAAGCTAGCCGTGTAGAGACGAACCTAGAGGACAGGGAGGTGAAGATAGCCGTGCAGAGATTGCGATCTTAGCGGGATCTCCGCAGCGGGGCGTACCCGCGGCAACGGACACAAATCGGTCAAGGAGCTGGATTCGAAATACATGAAAATCGCCAACCAGACGATACTAAATGTGTTAGATAAGCACCATAGACATTAGGCTATATAATAGTCAGCGGCTGCCTGTGCTAGGCTAACTCAACTCAGTGGCCATTCTGGTGTATCGCTGACAAAGGTTTCCATGTCTCTCTTGGCTGTCAGCGGCTGCCTGTGCTAGGCTAACTCAACTCAGTGATTACTACTACGGTGTATCACTGACAACACGTTCCTCGTCTCTTCGCTGACTGCTATATATACCGCTCCGGCGGTGAACAAAATACTCATTTATTATTGATATCAGCGTCTACACGGGGACTACGTCATCGGTCAGAGTGGTACAACTCAGTGGTTATCATGGTGTACCTCTGCAGCAGTAACAATATGGTTCTCGTGTCTTCTTCTCGAAAAACGAAACAAGACGCGGGCTACGATAGAGGTAGAGGTATACCTTTTTTTGGTTGAAACGCGTTCTGGATGACGGGACTCCTTGACCCCAGATCGTCGGAATTTCATCACTGTGTTCCAACATTTTTTATTGTATACTGTTATTAATAGGTCTTGGGATTGCTCATCGGGTACGAGCACTGTTGGTTTCCTCCAAAATCAGTGTGCAGGCTACTGCAGGTATAGAGCTCCTCATGTGACCACCCTCAGAAAAAACATGTTGCACCTCTGACCTTAAGATAGCATGCGTCACAACAACAACAATTCCGCCATCATGTATGTGGCGTTCGTTACCCGCCGCTGACTGACAGAATAAACAGCATGGCGGCCGTGTGGACCCCGTGGTCGTGGTGTGACCGCTTAACGCCAACCGCCCAGCGGCCCCGCCGCTCTTCTACAAGACCAGAGTCGGCACCCGCATCGACTACCGAACGATCGGAGCAACCAGGGGCGCCTTTCCATCCAACTCAACAGCCCCACCCGGTCGCTGCCAGATCACCATCTGCTGCCAGATCACCATCTGCTTCAAGATCACCTTCTGAATCTAGATCACTATCTGATTCCAGATCACTATCTGATTCCAGATCACCACCTGCTTGCCGATCACCATCTGCTCCCCGATCACCGTCTGCGTCCCGACCACCGTCTGCCCCCCGATCACCATCTGTCTCCAGATCACTGTCATCGCCTCTCCGTTCGCAGCAAGCGCAAGAGCCCCCCAGCACAGCAACAAGAGGAGCTATTTTATCCTGCGACGAAAGCAAACGTGCTAGTACTACCACGGGCATCGCAAAAAAACGCCTCTCAACAACCCGAGGAGGGGACAGAGCTAAATTATCCCCGGAGTTCAGGCTCTTGGGACCGTCGTCGTCGTGCAGTCCTCTCGTGGGCTGCCCGGAGTCCATGCGCCACTTGGCACACCAATCTTCGGCTCAAGGTTGTGGTGGGAGCGTTAGTAGCTTGCGGGAGTAGTAGCCGATTTCGGCCGGAAACGCTTATGACGATCCGTACGGTGAGGTCAAAGCGCGGGGAGACACGACAACAACAACCGCTTCGAAAGCGACACAACAACATGGTGAACCCAGGGAGCGGCGGCGGCGTACTTGCAGTAGAAACAGGAGGAGGAGGAGGAGGAAGACTCCACCATCGCCACCACTGCCACCACCACAACACGAGCAGGTTGTCCAAGAACGAGGAAAAGATAGCCGGTATTGTTTTCGAGAAAAAAGGTAATTTTGGGGTGCTTGGTGATGACGATGAGGAAATAAAAATGTGGAAGCTGTCGATACCAGCCCCCCCCCCTCTTCCTACAGCAGCAGCATCAGCAGGAGAAGCAGACGACAAGTCATCAGAGGAGAGTGGTGACAGCAGCCGCAGCAGCATCAACAGTTGCCTCGACTCCTCCTCTTCCGCGGGGGGGGGGGACCAACTCATCGGCGGGATTTTGGGCTCCAGCATTTGCTCCTCCCTCTCCACGCAGTCCTCCTCCTCGGGGATGACGAAACCGGCCATAGCTGAGACGCTTCTCATGTGGGACCGCAGGGAGCTAGCCGCAGCGGAGCGTGCGGTGTCGGCCCGCCCTGAAAGAAGGCGTCTCTGCGACGCGTTCAGGGCTCCTCGGGAGTCGGCGTCGCTGCTGGCGGGGATGGCGGCCGCCCAGCGCGCGTACCGGGGGGCGTTCGTAATGAGCAAGATGGGGGATGCCAAGGCGCGCTCGAAGTGGCGGCCATGAAAAATTGAGTACATAGAGCGGGCGAGACGATTGGCGGCATCTGGCCTTCTTCCAGTTTAGACTAATAAGATAGGGAAGTTCTTGCTATCTAGTAAGTCGATTTCGCGCCGGTGCAAACGTACGTGCAACTGTCATCAACTGCTGCGTGCGATGGTTGACTGGTGGAAGGCAAGAATAACAAGAAAAAAACGTTTTTTTGAGGGAGATTTTCGGTCGGACGGCGCGGATCTCCGGGTTCAGACTTTTTGTACCAGGCTTCCACACCTCGCACATATGATCTATCTATCTATCTGTCTGATCTGTCTACTGTAAATCATTTTAGTTCTCCGCCTTCCGTTGTGAGAGGTTGTGAGAGGTTATGCAGGATCTGTATAGTACAGGTCCAACCCAGGAAACATATCCTAGATCATGAAGATTATGCAGGTCCCACCCGGCAACATGAGCTAAATCATAAAATATCGGGAATGTATCTGCCTTGAAAGGTCTACTGCTTATAGATCATGAGGTGTGAATTATCTATCTGATCTGTGTCTATCAGATCTGTCCGAGTTGTGCAGGCTTCAGATTTCCTATACGTAGGATCTCCGGCTTCACCTTCATCTATGAATAACTTAACAGAGGCGCCCCTATATTAATGGCGACCGTGCAAAATTAATAGCAATTCGCTCCGCTCGAAACAAATATACAAAAAACGTATTCAATCTAAGTCTGTGTGTGCTTGGCGATGAAACTCTATTGCCACGACTGACTGCCCGCGGCCAGGGGTACTTACTCATGATCAGGAGGGGTTGCCTGCCGCTAAAACACCCTGGGGGTTCGGGAGTAAACAATCGTGAAATATCAGGCTACGAGTACTTACTTCCTGAAGGGGGGTTTGCCTGTCGCTGAAAAAGCGGCCTGGAGGGAGGTGGTAATTTGGGACAAAACCGCTTACCGCCAAGCTACTTACGCCTATTACAGCCAGGGGGCTGCCTGGGGGGAGGGAACGCTTCGGGGGTAAACCGCCTCATCAAATCTTAAAAATTTTAATCTTGCACACATGGGACAGATAAGATCGCGATTCATTTCGTGATCTAGACCTTTCGGGGTAAATAGAGCCTCCCCTGGTTTTAAGATTTGCACATGTAATCTTCTAGTAGTGGTGTAGATCGTGCTTACTCGGGTGGGATCTATGTGACACCATATACTCTTTTCCGGGTGGGTTTATCGTATTCTGGTGTACCTGGTACGTCTCTTGCTCAACATCTTCCAGCGACAGATGTAGGACCGACTACAATCTGTATATGATGATCTACAGGTAGATCGTTATCAGTCCGGTACGTGTAGTATCGTCTATGATCCGACTGATTGACCCTTTCCCCCCACGACAATATGAATACAGTAGAATTGCGAGGTTGCGGTAGAGATGCCTCAGCATGGCAAAACACCTTCTGGAATCGCATGGTGAAAATGGAGACACACGACACGCATCATCGATACTTCGAGTATACACCTCGTACATATCTCAGAAAAAGCACGGCGGTGCACTACGTACTGGTGTATAATATTCAATGGCGGCCCTGTATTTAATGCCGCATTTAATACTGCCGTATCACACGAAAATGCATCCTTCATCAGGTCGTTTAAAACCCGCAGTACGCGCGATCGAAGCATCACACGCATCTTGCAAACATGGGTCTCGACGAAATTCTCGACCTCACAGCACATTTTTTTTTGTTTCAAGTTGTATAAATATAGCCACAAACAAGGCGAGATACATCCCAACATAAAAGGTTATTTTTATCACAGTCCACATACTGAGTACTGGCACTTCCTAAGGTATAATACACACGATCACAACCCGGGCGCTGCAACCGCTCGCACTTATCACACGCATTTTCTGCGCTTGCCATACAAAGGTAAACCCCCCCCCCCCCCCCCCCTCGCTGCGCAAACCCCTCAAGCACAAAGGTGCTATCAATAGGAGACCGCGGTTTGACCGCTTGACTGACCGCCCCTACACTAAAACTGGTATGTTAAGGCCTAAAGAGGCCTTGACGCGTCAATCATACGAGACGGCGGTTTGACCGCTTGACGGACCGCCCCCTACACTAAAAATAGTATATTAAGGCCGAAAGAGGCCGTGACACGTCAATCAAGGAGACCGGTCTCCGACGTAGGAATAACATATCTGCGAAGAATTCTGTGCGATTCTGATGGGAGGGGCGAAAACGCCACTTTAAGCGATTGGAACTCCGGGCGACTTGTGTGCAACCATGCTACGATTAACAGTAGGAAATCGCGGTGTGGTCCCTTGACTGACCGCCCGTATATTAAGGCCGCAACAGACCTTGGCGCGCCCCAACAGACCGCTCTCCTTACAATAGCATCTTTGCTCACGCATGCCTTCAAAAAACAAAACGCAGCGGCAGCCACGGGTTGCAGTTACATAACCCGTTAGCTCAACCAGGCAGAGCTGGTGCCGCGTTAGAATCGCCGGGTTAGGTTGGATAAGAGCTGTGACGAAAGTGTTCACACATCGGACGGATCACCGTTCCCCGCTTAAGGATCTAGATCCATCCAAGCAGTTTCCACCCAATCAGAACACCCCGGTAAACAAAAAACGACCAATCAGAAAACGGCGGTGGCGTCATCCACGGCAATTTTCCCCACGGACAGAACGTGACGTCACCTTGGATGCCACGCAAGCAATCTCCACCAATCAGAACACCACAGTGAAAAAATAGATCAATCAGAAAACAGCGGGCACGAAGCACCTTTCTCGCCAACCATAAATATCCACACATCGCACAGATCATCTGCAGATCATTTAGATCATTCCCACTTACATGATCTAGATCTTTCAGGGTAGAAGTATTCCTGATCTGTATGATCTGTATGATCTAGCTCGTGCTGCCTGGCGGGAGCCGCAGAATCTGCATGATCTATGTAGCACATGTTTCCTGGGTTGGACCCGTACTATACAGATCCTGCACAACATCTCACAACGGCAAATTAGGATCTAGATGATCTAGATGATCTAGATGATCTAGATGATCTATCTGTAGATTATCCGTTCGACGTGTGTCCAGCAGCTCGCAGCAGCAGCAACTGCAGTATGTATAGCACTAGCAGCAGCAACAGCAGCCGCACTATCACTAGTGCTAGCAGCAGCAACCAGCAACCTAGCAGCAGAAGCAGCACAAACCCTAGATACTCGTTAACAGGCACCCCACAGTCACCATCACAAGCAGCGCAGCACCAAGTAAAGTAAACAGGTCTAACAACGAAGCACCAGCAGCCAGGGGAGGAGCTCCCCCCACCCCCCACCCCCCCCCACCCCACCTCACTCCACCCCCCCGCCCCATGCCCCCTCCTCTCCGCCGTTTACCACCCCAGCGGCAAACAAGCACGCCGCAGGACAGCGCCATAGGAAACTCGCCGTCCCTACACACAAAAGCGACATGCGCTAGAGCAATCTGTGCGCGAAATCAGACCACAATAACAGTTGGTGCAGTACCACAGTATCATAGTACCCCCCCCCCCCCCTCCCCCGCCTCCCCCCCTCCCCGCAAAAAATGAAAAATTGACAAACATTAATTTTCAAAAAAACTAATCGTCCCCTTTTTAGGCTGGACATGTTTTGATATTTAGGTTCTCCCACAAAAAAAAAGGGCAAAGCCAGGCTGGCAAAGCAGAGAAAAAACAAAACAAAAAAATCCACCGTGAGCACAATCTAGCAACGCGCATACACGCGCAGGAAAGAACAGTACGTCAAGGTCGAAAACACTTGACAATGTATGTATCAAAACACCTCAAGCACAAAAACACCGCAAGCATAAAAACACTGGAAGCATGAAAGCGTTGCTGTCATCCAGGGAGCAGCGCGGACACAATTGTTTTTGCCAACCCTTTTTTACTACTGAAACAAAATATTTCACATCAACTTCAAGTAGTTTGTCACCAAAAAAGAGGCAGGGAGGGTGCAGTTCTAAAGGGGGCTTATTACTACTGAAACAAAATATTTCACATCAACTTCAAGTAGTTTGTCACCAAAAAAGAGGCAGGGAGGGTGCAGTTCTAAAGGGGGCTTAACCCTTTCTTTTCTACTCATACCGCAAAACAAAACAAAAAATCACTCAAAGTTCCAAGTGATTTGTCCCCAAAAATGTGAGACCCAGTCGTGAAAAGGTTAAAAAAAATGTCAACGAAGACTTCTCATCCCCATCTCTCGCCGGGCGCCCGACGCGGATATTTAGGTGTCAGCGAAGACCTCTCATCTCCATCGCTTACAAGGGGAGCGAGCGGGGACGACTCGTATTGCTCCCATGAATAAAGGCCTTAGCTAATCCCAGGGTAAAAGGGGGGTCGTGCCAACGCCTGGCGCTTTCATCACTTCATTCAACGGTTGGATTCAAGTCAACAGCTGAATTTTACTCAACGGTTGGATTTCATTCAACGGTTGAGCTTTGTATGCAACAATTGGAAATTGTTCAACGGTTACATCTCATTCAACCGTTGGATCTTACTCGAGCCTTTGGAATAGATGTAACCGTTGAACTCTACTCAACGGTTAGCGGCCATAAGAACGATTGCCGTAGCTAAGGTGACGCACACGGCGATCGCTATTTGTTGGGCGCCGCTCAAGAGTATCTGCGTGGCGTGAGATCGCAAGCACGAAAAATGAAGCAGAAGACGTGAACGTAACAAAAACACGCACATATTAGAGGGTGATAACACACAATAGTGATTGATACATAGAACTATACGCATACACGAGAAATAGAGTATCTGCTGGGCGTGAGAGACTGCAAGCACAAAAAAACGAGAAGTAGAAAACGCAAACATAAAAAACAAAAAAACAAACTGACAAGAGTGTTAAGACACACTATTGTGATTGACACAATGTATACGCATACAAGAGAAACAGAGAGACAGAGACACATAAGAGATACAGAGAGACAGGGACACATGAGAGATACAGAGAGACAGACACGCATAAGAGATACAGAGAAATACACATAGATACACACGAACAGAAATAAACACACAGACGCATATATACACAATACATAAAAAAACAAGAGAGACAAGCACACACAGATGTATACGATACACACATCAGAGATAAAACACACGATATCAACACACCCACAGAGATAAAACACACACCTACACACGAATCACGCACAGAGGAACATATGGGCATCCCCACAAACTAAAACGAATGCGCACAGAAACTACCTTCGTAAGTTAAGGCATGCCTTAGCTATCATAGAGTTGACGGGTATCAACATTAATAATTAATACCCGGTAGTCATTAAATGGGTGGCGAACTAAACCAAGTACAGCAGTAGGTACCCCTATTTAAGAGAGGGTACCCTATATAAGAGAATACTACAGTTAAGAGAGGCCAAATCGGCTGAACCCTTCTACACTAAACCTATATATATCCCACTGTGGATAAGAGAGAAGGCTAGTTAACTCCTTAATAACTGGTCCCATGTATTTGGGGACAAACTACTTGGAATTAGTGTGGATTTTTTTTTCAGTTCTGAATGGGTTAAGAGAGTTGTTTTCGGCTTACGCCACACCTCTCTTAAATAGGGGTACCCACTGTAACCGACTTTGTAAGTCCACACTCTTAAGTCTACTCTACCTATGAGATGGCGATCGGTGTTAGGGTTAACTAAGATTATACTCAGGTTGGGGACTGTCAATCCGAACAGCAACAAATGGCAACCAACCTAAGTTTGGTTATATTATGATCCCCTCTTGTCTAACCAAAATACAGTGCAAATGGAAATAACACGAGCACGACTCACCGGCAAGCACCATCGCCCTCCTCGTCCCCTCTCCTGTATACACAAAAGAAACATAAGACAGAAAAAGACGCAACAAAAATATAAGGCAACGACCAATTAAGCGAATGCCAAGAAAAGGAAATGCCCTTGGGGGGGGGGGCGTACTCATTTGTTGCTTGCCTTAGTCATTGCAGCATTATTGACCACGCATCCCTATCGAGACGGAGCATAAAACGCAACGCCCAAATAAGCGCATGCAAACGCAAGGATAGGCTCTTGGGGGACGACCACAGCCTTAACAGGAGGCTATCATGACAGGCGACCACTGATGAACTCGACCCTGCCCCTAACCTTAACCCATGACAATACCAACAAAAACAACAAAAACAACGAACCAATAAAACAGTAGCAAAAACACCTATATACAAACATGAAATACAAGCATCTGAAGCAACGGACAGGGTATATCTTTCGTTTTGCATTGACGCTTAGTACGTTTAAGAGAAAGTCAGAGACAGAGCCAGCCACCCTTTTTCACTGCCCGGACCGCGACCCTTATTCACGTGTGCCCGACAGGGATACCTATGCTAAGAGAGAAAGAGATAGCCGCTGTGTATGTGTAGCAGACAGGGATATACCTATGCTACATAAGAGATAAATAGATAACCCATATTTACGTATATAGACAGGGATGCCAGAGAGAAAGCCCTTGTTGTATGTGTATCATAACAGTCAGGGGTACCTATGCTGAGAAAAAAGCAGAGCTCATATGCAAGTGTGACAGACAAGAGATACCCATACGCACCCATAACCATAACCATACCGAGAGGGAGACTTCAGGGCTATTTCTCCCCGCCGCCAAACACATCTTTCGATCAGCCACACGCACCAAATCAACCTCCGCAGAACAAAAAACAGACACAGCAAAACATCACGCACCCACACATGCTATGTCAGGTATATCGATGACAACGATAGAGAAAGAGAGAGGGAGAGGATCTCCAGGGCAACTCCCGCTGCCGAACACATCTCTCGACCAGCCACACGGCGACAACACAAAAGCGCGTAACAAAACAGATACAGCGAACATCACGCACCTCCACATGATAGTCAGTTTTCTCGATGGCAACGAGTGTTTGTGTCAGAGAGAGACTTCAGGGCTACCCTCGCGGCCAAACACGTCTCTCGATCCGCCACACAGCAACAACAGCACAAAAACGAAAAACAAAAACATATACAGCGAACATCACGCACCTCCACATGATAGTCAGTTTTCTCGATGGCAACGAGTGCGTGTGTCAGAGAGAGACTTCAGGGCTACCTTCGCGGCCAAACACATCTCTCGAGCAGCCACACGCAAAAAAAAACCGCGACAAACCAGAAACAGACACGGCAAACATCGCGCACCTCGCCCCCATCCGCCGGACATGAACGCCCCCCGCCCCCCCCCGCGCCCCCGCCTCCCAGGCCCTCGCAATCCGATTTTTGCATGCACCCTTCCCTTGCCGAACAAGGGCAATCGCTGCAAGACAACCTTCCCCCACCCCCTCGGGTGTCAGGCTTGCAAGGAAGCTGCTTGGCGGGCTGCTGTTGCTGCTGCTTGGCGCAGTCCGCGCATTTGGGGCAGGCTGGACAGGGCCTGTTCTTGAGCGCCTCCTCCACTTTTTGAGCCGCGTAATCTTCCATCGTCAACTCCTGTTATGGGACGGGATGGGATGGGATGTGGTGGTATGGTATGGTATGGTATGGTATGGTATGGTATGGTATGGTATGGTATGGTATGGTATGGTATGGTATAGTATGGTATGGTACGTTATGATTGTATAGTATGGTATGGTATGATATGGTACGTTATGATGGTATGGTATGGTACGGTACGTTATGATTGTATGGTATGGTATGGTATGGTATGGTACGGTACGTTATGATGGTATGGTATGGAGTGGGATAGGACGGGATGGGATGGCGTCCGATGGGACGGGATGGAACGGAGGATGCAGGGGGGCTTGTGACGAACGAAAACCAACTCGAATCGTACAGCGTGGCCGTCGGGAATAAAGTGTATACTTCGTACACCAACTACACCAACTATAGAAGCAAGCTTACATAGCGAAGCGCCCCTCTAATGTATCACGGTGAAAACAAAAACAAAGCGTCTTCGTCGCAAAACAACCTCTCTCTGTACTACTCTTTAACAGCTTTGCCAAGCGCTATTATCTACCAACATCACGTAGTCTGTACTCCGTATAATCTCCAAGTGTATTACTTGCATCGCTTATCACGCAAACACCACACCGCCAAATCCTCTGGGGTGGCTAGTGCAAGGCAAAAAAACACACACACACAAACGCACAGCAGCAGAAAGGTATAGAAGCTCAAAACCCCCCAGTCCCCAAGTTCCCAAAAATTCCCAAATCCCTAAGACACAAAAGTCTCGAGAGCACAAATCCCTATCAGTATTAATAAAAGCTGTAAGAGCACAAAACACAAAATACCACATTTCTCAGATCCCAAAAGCAAGGCATGCCACCGAGAGACCGACACCGGCCCTTCTCGCTCGCCTGAATCTCTATCGTCCTGACTTTCGGCTCCGCGAAGTTCCCGGCCTCGTCGATGGCCTCGTAGGTCACTTGCCACTGGAGGGGGTACTTAGACACCTGGAATAGTCGGATCATATGTCACATTTACACATCCCCGATGGCATGAGTGAGCGGTGGAATGAGAGAGTTGTGGCTTAATACTTAATACACCTGGACAGTAGGGATCATAAGTAACATACTAATTATATACTTGTATAATATATAATATATAATCCCCGATGGTCGATGTCGCTTTTTTGTGGTCGATACGCACAAAAAGCGCATATATACCTGGTAGCTAACAGTAGGGATCATGAGTGCCATACATACGAGTATATATAATCCCCGATGGAACGAGTGAGCGATGGGATAAGAGAGTTGCGGGTTAGACGCCTGGATCGTACGATCATAAGTGTGATACCAACTACGCACCTGGTATGATACATAACACCCGTACTGCGCGCGATCGAAGCACCACTACAACAGTAGCATCATTATTACTATTTAATAGCAGCTTGCAAATATGAGTTTCGACGAAATCCTCCATCTCACCGCTGATGTTACAAAAAAAAACTTTAATATAAAATCCCCGACGGGATGAGTGAGCGATGGCATAAGAGAGTTGTGGAATGGGATTCGCGAGAGATGGGAGGAGTGGGTTATATAGAACGGAACGCGGGGAAGCGATGGGATGAACGAGACAAGGAACGGACTGTGAACCATGCAATGGTGGGATGAGGGAAGCCACTGCATGTTGCGAGCGGTGGAATGGGATGAGGGACGGAATCGAATGAGCAGTGGAAAGGAATGAGCCGTGGAAAGGAATGAGGGGTGGAATGTGATGAGCGGTGGAGTGGAATGAGGGACGGAATGAGTGAGCAACGGCATAAACATCCAATAGCTATACGTATGATAGAGTAATATCACGAGTAAGATTGCAGTGGGATCGTGTAAGACATCAACCCGAGGACACGACGCAATACGCATCACCTGGACGGGCTTCAATATGTTGAGTCTTTCTGTGATGTCCACACCCTGGTGGGTGCCGTTGTTGTCGATAACCATGGCGCACCTAGAAGAGGAACCGCCCTTGCACAGCCCCTACACAACACGCCCAACGCGTACAATAGACAGACAGGTAGATACGCAGACAGGAAGGCAGGCAGGCAGGCAGACAGGAAGGCAGGCAGGAAGGCAGGCGGGCAGGCAGGGAGGAAGGAAGACAGATAGACAAACAGACAGACAGTCAGACAGACAGTCAGACAGACAGACAGTCAGTCAGACAGACAGACAGGCAGACAGACAGACAGACAGACAGACCTGTTTTCAGGATTATCTAGGGGTGATATCATGAATTAGACAATTCGTTTGTTGCACTCGTAGAAGACGATATACACACAAGCAGCAGTGTGGGAGTTCGTCTATTCTCTCCAGCCCTCTTTCACCCTCTCCACCACTGTTGATAGGCTGCTATTACGGGAGGGGATAGTAATCAGAACGCACCATAGACCCTAAAACCCGTATATTTTGAGAGGGACCGCTTTGGGTTTTCAGCTTTCCCCCTCGCGGTTTTTCACTTTTGTCCATTGCACCACTGTTGATAGATCCCTATTACGGGGGGGGCATATTAAACAGAATCCACGATTGACCCTAAAACCGCACGATACCTTGCGAGGGACGTTTTGTATTTTCAGCATTCCCCCTCGCGTTTTTTTTTCAAGTTGGGTCGAGTGCATAGTTGATACACCCCCATTTCTGGGGGGGGGCATAGTAATAAGAACTCACGATGGGCCACTAAAACCGTCAATCCCCCTTTTTTGCTAGCTATATTTGGTTCTGAATACTATACATGTTCCCCCGTGATAGTACACACTACTCGTATCTGCACAGTCTAGGTCATGGTTGCCGGGTGAGATCTGCATGACGCAGCTGATGCGTACATACAGTATGTACACCAGGTACATGCTTCCCGGGCGGGATCTGTGTGATACGGCGCTTCCACAGCATCTCACAACGGCACTCGTAGGGTCTAGATGATCTAGATCGTGTGAACACCCCCAAACGGTCCGTACGTTGCCATACAGAGTGGTACAGTATTTAGAACTGAAAAACATATCCAAGTCTACTGATGTTACAGACGGTAGTTTATTGGTTTCTCCAAAACTTGCCTTAGACGTGCACACACGACGACAATCATGACTAAGGAAGTATGTCGTGGAGATATTTCCAACGAGTGCATCGCTCGACGTTTGCACCCTCCGTGTTGCCAGGAAACCCAGCTTGGAAGTTCTCGTCCGAGGGAATGTGGTATCTATCTCGATTACGGTATACGGTAGACCAATCGCCTTACCAATACCTATTGCGAACGCAATAACTACACCGGCTTTGCCTTTTTTCATAGCGCAATAGCTCTACCGGTACAGCTCAATATCTCTACGTGCTCGGATGGGCATTGGCTATTGGCAGCTCAATAGCCCTACTGATAGCTCAATAGCCGTACTGATAGTGCAGCAGCTGTACTGGTAGTTGAAAAGCTGTACTGATAGTTCAATAGCTCTACCGTACCGGCATTGGCAGCTCTCTCACCTCGCCATCAGTCCTCAAGATGAGGTCCGTCAGGTCACTCGTGTAGTTCTTGCCCTTGATCGCCACTCCCGACATATCCGTGTTCACTCCCACCGTGAGCTTCAGGGGGTCGTCACCTGAACGCAAGCACAAGCACAAGAACGACCAAGATTAGGGTCAGAAATGTGATTGTCTTGATGCTGTTGCTTTTAGATAATAACTGTAGTGTGGGTTTATCTTCGATCAGCTTCAGCTTCCACCCGCATGCGGGCGAAGAGCTTCATGCTGCCGGTCGGTCAGTTGGTCGGTCAATCCACCGTGCATCGATAAACAAAACGCCACGCATATGAACGATGTTTGACTTCCTGTTCCGTTCGTTTATTTTCCTTTCGCTTTTCGTTTCGGTGTCTTGGCGTTTAGTTATTGTTGTCTCGTGTGTGCGCTGTGCTGATTGGTGGGGTGACGCGGCACCCGTCCTGTTTCTGTTGGAGAACCGATCCTCGGACCGTTCGCGGAGGTGTGGCGTCAGCAAGGGAAGGACACGGAAAGGAAACGAAGGAAAAGGATACGAAAGCAGCGAAAATAACCTGGAAACGAAAGGACCGGTACATTGTTCCCTTCCCTTCCATTCCAGGTCCTTCCCGTTCCTTTACTTCTCGTTTCTTCCAGTGCTGATGTCACACCACTCCGAACGGTCCGAGGATCGGTTCTCAAACAGAAACAGGACGGGTGCCGGTTCAGGCCACCAATCAGCACAGCGCACACACGCACACACAAGAAAACAATACACTAAAAACTAAAACAGCCAAGACACCAAACCGACAAACCAAACCTAACCAACCCAAACCACAACCTTCTGTTGGCTCATTGACATTTCACTCACATGATGATATTTCTCGTTTTCACTTCTCTCTAGTGTTGGGTATCAAACGATAATCGAGTTCGATACGATACCGATATATATATATATATATTCGTATATACTTCGTATATATACATCACTACGGTTTCGATATGTGATGTACCGAAGCATTCGTTCAGTATTTGCGAAAAAGAAACACGGGGATGCCAGGGGACGGAGGGCAAAACACGTTCGATACCATATATCGAAACCTTCTATATTCGATACCATGGTATACGACATATCGAAAAATTAAATACGATATCTAACACGACTTCTCTTCTCACTTACCCATAAAACTTGGATAATTCGATATGCAACACTCCTCCTTCCTCACTCACCCCATCAAGTTCGATATTTACACATCTCGAAAAATTCGATACGGTACGATACGTATCCGATACTATGAATAATCTCTCACTCACCCATCAGAGTGATGACGGGGGCACACACATCTCGGCACCCCGTGCCTCCCTCGTAACCCGCAGGGATGCGGCCCGATTTCCGTTGGACGAACGGGATGAAACCGTCGCCGCTCATGCACGCCGGACACTCGCACGCGTACGTGCCCACCCTGTTCTTGCAGTCCGCGTGCCGATGACATTGGGGCAGACACCCCGGGCAAGCAGCTTCTGCCGAGAAAGGGTCCAGCGCGCACTCGTCCACATCTTCAACGGTAACCTGCGTGCGTATCATATACAACCGTTGAGGTTGAAACTGTCAACGGTAACCTGCGCGCGTATGTATCATATATAACCGATGAGGCAAAAAACGACCTGCGCGCGTATCATATGTAACCGTTGGGGCCAAAACGTCAACGGTAACATGTCGCGTATCACATGTAACCGTTGGCGTCAAAATGTCAACGGTAGCATGCGCGCGTATCATATATAACCGTTGGGGTCAAAGATGTCAGCAGACATATAATATCAAGCAAGGAAAAACCTACGCTATCAAGGGTGTATGTAGGGCCGAGTGTTCCGAACACAAAATAAACCCTACCGTAGTAGTTTGGTGTCAGTCACCAAGGAAAAATAAGCAAAGTTTGCTGTCTGTCAGCGGGTGAAAATGCTGTCTCTTCATGATACATCTTTGCTTGGGGTGACCGTTGGGGTTTGGTAGCTCCGTTGGGGGCGGCGAAACATGAAACGGAACTTGTTGTGAAACCTAGACCTCTTCAGAAATGAAGCCGCGTTATTGGTCCGTCGGGGTAACCGTTGGGGTTTGGTCGCTCCGTTGGGGGTGGCGTAACATTAACCGGAACTTGCTGTGAAACTTAAGCCTCTTCAGAACTGCAGCCGCGTTTTTTTGTTCGTCGGGGCCAACCGTTGGGGTTCAGGCCGCTCCCAATGGACGGACTGGACCGACTGAACACCAACGGTGGCTGTGTGACGTCAAACAGAACATGCGGCGTAATCTTCATTATAGTAGCCTTTCCGCTTGCGTATGTAAGAAAAAAAAAACTAGCAGTAGGACAAGACCATAAGGGTAGTTGTCGGTGTCAACGGTCTTCACGACCGTTGATACGGTTTTTATAGCCGTTGAGGCGGTCTTCATGATCGGTGGCTTACGTGACGGACGATGGACTGGAAGGGCGGGTCGGTCCAGCCGGTGTTGAGGGTGTAGGTGACCGTGAAGCTGCCCATCTCGGCGGTGCACCGGCCGGGAGGCTTCGAGAAGGTCACGCCAACGTTCCTGGTCGACAAAAGAAAAGAAAAAACAAATCATATTCCAATGGAATGCAACATTTCACAACCGATAAAAAACAAAACATGCACAAACTAAACATCGATTAACGAAACGATATACAACCGAAATATAAATATCGATACAATAAGCCACAACATGTCTAAACAAAAAACATACTACAACCAAATACCGATAGAGCGAACCAAAAACATAAACCAAAATAGATCGAAGTAGTGTGCCGATAAAATAAAACAAAACGAAACTAAACGAAGTATCGAAAAATACATATACATATATACGAAAAACAACCAAAACATATACCTGGTACCTACAGTACAACCTATCCGTTCACCTTTCTACACGGTGATTGGTCAATAGGCACTGCCTTCGAGATACTATGAGCGCGATTATGATACTCATAAACATGCCATTCTCTCTTTTGAAAACAAACACATAAAAAAATCTCGCAACAATTCAACAGCCTCCCACTATTAGAGCTTAGCCCATCAGTTCCATTTTTTTTTCACATCGGATAGATAGATCATCTACAGATCATCTAAATACATATAATCTATGGATAGATCATCTACAGATCATCTACTAATATATAATCTACAGACAGATCATCTAGATCCCAATCTGCCGCTATGATATGTTGTGCAGGATATGTATACTACATATCCGACCCAGGAAATATCATGCAGGTTATACGGCTCGGAAACATGAGAGCTATTCATAGATCATACAAATGATACAGATCATGCAGACCATACAGATGGTACAGATCATACAAATCATACAAATCATACAGATCAGGAACCCATCTGCCCTGAAAGATCTAGATTACGAAGTACTCACAAAGGAATCGACCACCCGTCTGATGTGTGTAAATTTTTTACTCATTATTTTTGGAGCGGGAGGTGGCATTTATCTCTGACCTTATACTGTACACCCCACCCACCTGTCATCATTCTCCGAGTTGGCATCGATGACCTCCACCCCCCTCTCCACGTACTTGTCGCACTGCTTCATCGTGAGCTGCGCCGGTCCCTTGAGCACAAGCGAGGGGGCATTTTCATCGACGCAGCCGTGGCCTGGCACCTCGCCGAACCCGGAAGAGCATGCACACCTCACTTTTCCGTCTACCACACTGTACCAAAATTAATGAATGCATTTTTGTTTCGTGGAGCGGTGGGGGGGGGTGGGTGGGTATATTACTTTCTGCCGATAAAAACAAGGCGTTATTGGGAGGGGGGGCTAGAAATTGAGTGTCATTTGGGGGCGGAGGGGGGGGGGGCGTACTCATTCGTTGCTTGCCTTAGTTATTTGACCATTGACCACGCATCTTTGTCGAAACGGAGCGCGGGGGGGAGGGGGGGGGTACTCGTTTGTTGCTTGCCTTAGTCATTTGACCATTAACCACGCATCCCTTTCGAGACGGAGCACAGGGGGGGGGGGTAATTGGTACGTAATTTCCTGCCATAAGAGTAAGGCTCGATGGGGCGAGATAGTACGTAACTCCTGCTAAGGATAAAGGTGCACAACGGGAGGGGCGGTCCCACAGCAGTAAAGTTGCATAGTAGCACAGACATACGCCGTCCCCGGTACTATAAACCCCCCAGACGCCCCCTCAAATACGACCGCAGCTTTATCGCGGAATTCCTAATGCGCGCATGGTGTAGTACGCACTTGCAATAGGGGTGCTGGAGGCAGAAACAAACATAACCTTTCCTCAGATACGAACATGCAACTTTATCGTGGAATCCAAACGGGTCCATGGTACAGTACGCACTTGCCGAATAACGAAAAGGACTCTCGTTCAGATACAACATGCAAACAACTTTATCGTGGAACTCGTTATGCGTGCATGGTACAACAGCAGTACGCACTTGCAGAAGGACTGCTGGAGGCAAAAACAAACACAACCCTCCCTCAGATACGAGCATGCAACTTTATCGTGGAACTCCAAATGGGTCCATGGTACAGTACGCACTTGCCAAATAATAAAAACGTCTCTTCGCTGCTCAGATACGTTCGACATGCTAAAACAAATATCGTGGAACTCCTTATGCGTGCATGGCACAACAGCAGTACGCACTTGCAGGAGGAGTGCTGGCCGCAGATGACGCCGTGACACAGGTCCACCTCGGGCACCTGACACCCGCACACCGAGGCCGGGTCGAGGTCGGCAGGCAGCATCTGCCCTTGAGCGTCCTGGGTCGTCAAACGTCAACGAGGGGCAGGAGTCAATCAATCAACCAATCAATCAATCAATCAATCAATCAATCAATCAATCAATCAGTCAATCAATCAACCAATCAATCAGTCAAATCGATCTATCAATCTATCAAGCAATCAATCAATCAATCAATCAATCTATCAACCAACCAAGCAGGCCAAGCTTAAGCCGCGGGAATTCGCCGAGCGTGAGCTTTGATCGAGGGGGCAGTTCCCTCCCCTCCTCCCTCCCTCTTTCCTTCCCTCCCTGCCTCCCTCCTTCCCCCCTCCCTTCTTCCTTCCTGTCCTACCTCCCTTCCTCCTTCCCTCTTTGCCTCCTCCTATGGTCATACGACTACTGCCATGCATGACATGAGTATACCCCCGCCCCCGTACCTCCCCTCCCGCCGTCCGTCCGTCCCTCCTGTAGACGATAAGGTTTGTCACGACAGGATTGGGTTGCCTCTCTGCATATATTACGACAACATACTAGAACTCGCTCTTAACAAGCCTCCAAGACCTTCTACACACGTCGGGACGATATATCAGATATATCATCTACAGATAGATCATCTACAGATAGATAATCTACAGATAGATAATCTAGATCCCAATAAGCCGTGATGAGAGGTTGTGCAGGATCTGTACAATACAGATCCAACTCAGTAAACATGTGCTACAGAAGTAGATCACGCAGATAATACGGTCCCGATCCGGCAACATGAGTTAGATCATACAGATCATACAGATCATACAGATCAGGAATATATCTTCCCTGAAAGATCTAGATCATCAAGTGGGAATGATATCATCTGATCTATGTGTAGATGATATGTCCGGCGTATAAAAGCTTCAGACCAGAGGCAACCGGGGTCGCAATGTCGAAATCGTGGAACAACTACCCCAAAGTTTTTCTCTTGCCCCATCTCTCTCCCTCAACGGACACATAGAGAACCGGCATTTTAGCGTACAAACAAATCGTAAACAGGTTTCAGTATCCCCCATACTAAAAACCCATCGAAAAAATATGCATACCTGGTATATACATGTTTGACTCTAGTATGCCATATTAGTAGACGCCATGCATGGTCAATCAAATCAACAAAACCCCGAAATTAATCAAGAATCAAATCAACACCTTTTTTTGTTGTTGATTCCCAAAACTGACTACTCACTACTCACTACTCACCGTGTAGAGGACCGGCATCTCTCCGGGGCAGACTTGTCCGTTGCCCAGCTCACCCTCATTCTCACACGCGCACGTCACCGTTCCCCGTCTTGAGGGCCGAACCGGGACCGAAAAGGGGCAACAAAAACAACCGCGAAAAAAGAAGAAAAAAAAGAGGCGTCGATGGTGAGGGATGGGGGGGGGGGGGCATACTCATTTGTTGCTTGCCTTAGTAACTTGACCATTGACCACGCATCCCTTTCGAGACGGAGCAAAGGGAAGGGGGGGGGGGGGGTACTCATGTCGTGCACGGCCGAAGTCGTATGGCCATAGACCCTCGCATCCCTACAATGCCGGGACGGAGCACGTTGGGTTTGGGGGAGGTGTACTCAATGCCATGCATGGCCGTGGTCCTATGACCATAGACCCTCGCATCCCTGTGGGAAGTGTGGAGAGCTTGAGCTAAAACACTTTGGACAAGAATGTTAACATCCTTGGCGGAAAAATGCATACCTCTGACAGATCAGGCAGATCATGATCTATCTATCTACAGTAGATCATCTAGATCCTAAACTACCCCTATCGTATGCTGTGTAGGAAACACTCTTACAGTTGTACAGTACAGATGCAACCCAGGAAACACGTCTTACAGCAGTACATCGTGCAGATTATGCGGCTCCCACCCGGCAACACGAGCTAGATCATACAGATCATACAGATCATACAGGATCATACAGACCATACAGATCATACATATTATACAGATCATACACATTATACAGATCATACCGATCATACAGATTATATAGATCAGGATTAAATCTGCCGTGAAAAATCTAGATCATGACGTGGAAATGATCTGAATGATCTGTAGATGATCTGTGCGAGATGTGTATTGATATGAAGACCAAACCGTCCTTACATTTCCGCCCAGAGCAGTGGTATTTATGTATTTAAATACACCCATCCGCCGCAGGAAAAAACAATAATAAACAACAATAACCCGACAATAACCGGACAATAAACAACTAAAACCGACAGTAAAAAACACAATAAACGACATAAACAACACTAAACAACAATAAACAACTATAAATGACAATAAACAACAGTAAACAACAAGCAGATGACTGCCTCGGGTGGCTATTTCGACCGCATTTGATCCTCTCGACATACACGAGGTCGAGTCAACATACTCACGCGCTCGAGGTACGCAACATCAGCCTGTCAGTAGTCACTAGTCTACTGTTGCAACGGGAGCGACGTATGCTGTGTTTTTACTCATCCGTCCGAGGATTAAATAACTAAATAACCAACTAAACAAAAAAGTAAGTGCATCAGTAGTCTATATACCTAAAATACAAGAAACTACCAGGTAACTTTTAATAACTGCATAAAGAACAACAACAACTCACGAGCTTCTGCAGGTGTCCGGGTAGAAGCACTTCCCCTCGCACTGGTCGGTAAAGCAGCGGAAATCTCTCCGGCAGTCGCTCGCGCACGTCTTGTCGCGGCACCCACTTGGCCTCTGCACAAAAAAACAAACAAACAAACAAACAAACAAACAAACAAACGTACCAGGTAAATCACATGCAACAAAGAGCGGCCACGAGGAGTAGAGAAAACAAAAAATAAGCAATATGCCACAGAAACGGTCGGTCGGTCGGTCGGTCGGTCGGTCGGTCGGGAGGGAGGGGGGGGGGGGGGGGGGGGGGGGGGGGGGGGGGGGGGGGGGGGGGGGGGGGGGGGGAGAGCAGTAGTAGAGCGAGCGACGGCGGCAGATGGTGTGGCAATACATATAATATGTACACATGTAATACTCTCATTTTCAGTCCTGTCGTCCTCAATGGATACTGACCAGTTCATGAATCACTTTTAGAACTGTAGGATTTGCCACTTTTACTAAAGCAGCTACTTACAAATACTATCAATAGCCTACAGAGGTATATCGTAATCGTACCAAGTACGAGTACGCATACCAAAAAGCGTGGAGTCCATCAAAACAAAACACAAAACTTGAAAAAAACGTTCACCAAGACTCGGAAAGCATATTCATACATAAGACGCCGGGAAAACAGAACCTACGACACAAAAAAAAAATCAACACACCTCGACAAGAATTTCGATCATGGCAAAAAAAAAAAAACATTCCCCACCCAGCCCAACCCCCCCCCCTGCGCCCCCGTCCGCACTCCAGCGTCCTGCCTTATAAAAAAACGCCTCCGCCACACCTGTTCCTCGTCCACGGTGCAGCAATCAGCGCTGGAAGTGACGTTCTGGCAAAAACCGGCCCCGGACCAGGGCACGCAAGCCTCTCCCAGCGGGCACGAGCACTCGTAGGAGCCGATCGTGTTGACGCACTCAGCGCTAGGGTCACACCTGGAAGAGGTCACCGACAGGCGTTTTCGGTGCGTGGGGGGGGGGGGGGGGGGGGGGGGAAAAAAGTTGCTGAACCCTCGCAGGCTATAGGTTTGATAGGATGATCGCATGCTTGCCTTGCAGGGGTAGCGCCTTATTTTTCTGCGGCTCCTGACTTGATTATAGTATAGGAACTCCCCGAGTATTTATACGCCACCCAAAAACTGTCTTTTTTTATTCAATTACTGTATGTCCAATGGCCCACAGTAGGTTTACACGTACTGGTAGCGAATACTGTTACAATGGGATTCCGACGATATTGGGTATCATACCACTCTGATCCCAATTATAAGGACCATTTCAATGAAATGTTACTATACAAAAGGTCCTTAGGTTCCGGGTCAGTTACCCCTTGTAGTATCAATAGTGCACTACTGCTGTACAAACACCTAAATCGTCCTAGACTAATTCCAAGTGTTTCGTCCCCACACCGGGAGTGCAGGCCTAATGCTTGGCGAAAGGTGGATTAACGGTGGCAAAAGGGGCTAAGATTTCCCGTCTGCCATAGAGGGTTTGACAAAAAAAGAGCTACGAGTACGTACCCACACCCCGATCGTGCCACCGTCGATCTCACTCGCGTCGTTTAGATATTGATAGTTAATAGTTGCTACTCGTACTCTAATGTTCCAACAACCCTTGTATGGAGTATGTGCTGCTGGCAAAGCTGCCTTATACTGGTTTTAAGAAGCTTCCCCCCATAATAATTCCAAGTAGTTTGGCCCCAAAAAGCGGGCAACCCTTTTCCTGCACTAACTCCAAGTAGTTTACCCACAAAAAGCTACTGCTGTAGGTGCAGGTGTGGGGGGGGGGTGGTGTCGATAACTTTTTTTTTTGTGCGCCCTTGGTCGGATGGACACTTTTGGAGTTTTGCGCCACAGACGACCCCAGTATAATGGGGGTATTTGTGTTTTGGTTACCGTGCTATTGTAGAACGCGACAACCATACGCGTGGCCGTGCTGTTCCCTAGATGGGACTTGAGGGGGCGTACTCATTTGTTGCTTGCCTTAGTCATTTGACCATTGACCACGCATCCCTTTCGAGACGGAGCACAGGGGGGGGGGGTAATTGGTACGTAATTTCCTGCCATAAGAGTAAGGCTCGATGGGGCGAGACAGTACGTAACTCCTGCTAAGGATAAAGGTGCACAACGGGAGGGGCGGTCCCACAGCAGTAAAGTTGCATAGTAGCACAGACATACGCCGTCCCCGGTACTATAAACCCCCCAGACGCCCCCTCAAATACGACCGCAGCTTTATCGCGGAATTCCTAATGCGCGCATGGTGTAGTACGCACTTGCAATAGGGGTGCTGGAGGCAGAAACAAACATAACCTTTCCTCAGATACGAACATGCAACTTTATCGTGGAAATCCAAACGGGTCCATGGTACAGTACGCACTTGCCGAATAACGAAAAGGACTCTCGTTCAGATACAACATGCAAACAACTTTATCGTGGAACTCGTTATGCGTGCATGGTACAACAGCAGTACGCACTTGCAGAAGGACTGCTAGAGGCAAAAACAAACACAACCCTCCCTCAGATACGAGCATGCAACTTTATCGTGGAACTCCAAATGGGTCCATGGTACAGTACGCACTTGCCAAATAATAAAAACGTCTCTTCGCTGCTCAGATACGTTCGACATGCTAAAACAAATATCGTGGAACTCCTTATGCGTGCATGGCACAACAGCAGTACGCACTTGCAGGAGGAGTGCTGGCCGCAGATGACGCCGTGACACAGGTCCACCTCGGGCACCTGACACCCGCACACCGAGGCCGGGTCGAGGTCGGCAGGCAGCATCTGCCCTTGAGCGTCCTGGGTCGTCAAACGTCAACGAGGGGCAGGAGTCAATCAATCAACCAATCAATCAATCAATCAACCAATCAATCAGTCAATCAATCAACCAATCAATCAGTCAAATCGATCTATCAATCTATCAAGCAATCAATCAATCAATCAATCAATCTCTCAACCAACCAAGCAGGCCAAGCTTAAGCCGCGGGAATTCGCCGAGCGTGAGCTTTGATCGAGGGGGCAGTTCCCTCCCCTCCTCCCTCCCTCTTTCCTTCCCTCCCTGCCTCCCTCCTTCCCCCCTCCCTTCTTCCTTCCTGTCCTACCTCCCTTCCTCCTTCCCTCTTTGCCTCCTCCTATGGTCATACGACTACTGCCATGCATGACATGAGTATACCCCCGCCCCCGTACCTCCCCTCCCGCCGTCCGTCCGTCCCTCCTGTAGACGATAAGGTTTGTCACGACAGGATTGGGTTGCCTCTCTGCATATATTACGACAACATACTAGAACTCGCTCTTAACAAGCCTCCAAGACCTTCTACACACGTCGGGACGATATATCAGATATATCATCTACAGATAGATCATCTACAGATAGATAATCTACAGATAGATAATCTAGATCCCAATAAGCCGTGATGAGAGGTTGTGCAGGATCTGTACAATACAGATCCAACTCAGTAAACATGTGCTACAGAAGTAGATCACGCAGATAATACGGTCCCGATCCGGCAACATGAGTTAGATCATACAGATCATACAGATCATACAGATCAGGAATATATCTTCCCTGAAAGATCTAGATCATCAAGTGGGAATGATATCATCTGATCTATGTGTAGATGATATGTCCGGCGTATAAAAGCTTCAGACCAGAGGCAACCGGGGTCGCAATGTCGAAATCGTGGAACAACTACCCCAAAGTTTTTCTCTTGCCCCATCTCTCTCCCTCAACGGACACATAGAGAACCGGCATTTTAGCGTACAAACAAATCGTAAACAGGTTTCAGTATCCCCCATACTAAAAACCCATCGAAAAAATATGCATACCTGGTATATACATGTTTGACTCTAGTATGCCATATTAGTAGACGCCATGCATGGTCAATCAAATCAACAAAACCCCGAAATTAATCAAGAATCAAATCAACACCTTTTTTTGTTGTTGATTCCCAAAACTGACTACTCACTACTCACTACTCACCGTGTAGAGGACCGGCATCTCTCCGGGGCAGACTTGTCCGTTGCCCAGCTCACCCTCATTCTCACACGCGCACGTCACCGTTCCCCGTCTTGAGGGCCGAACCGGGACCGAAAAGGGGCAACAAAAACAACCGCGAAAAAAGAAGAAAAAAAAGAGGCGTCGATGGTGAAGGATGGGGGGGGGGGTGTACTCATGTTGTGCACGGCCGTAGTCATATGACCATAGACCCTCGCATCCCTACAATGCCGGGACGGAGCGCGTTGGGTTTTCACCAACCAGGCAGACATTGCTTGCACCAAGCGCGAAGGGGGAGGTGTACTCAATGCCATGCATGGCCGTGGTCCTATGACCATAGACCCTCGCATCCCTGTGGGAAGTGTGGAGAGCTTGAGCTAAAACACTTTGGACAAGAATGTTAACATCCTTGGCGGAAAAATGCATACCTCTGACAGATCAGGCAGATCATGATCTATCTATCTACAGTAGATCATCTAGATCCTAAACTACCCCTATCGTATGCTGTGTAGGAAACACTCTTACAGTTGTACAGTACAGATGCAACCCAGGAAACACGTCTTACAGCAGTACATCGTGCAGATTATGCGGCTCCCACCCGGCAACACGAGCTAGATCATACAGATCATACAGATCATACAGGATCATACAGACCATACAGATCATACATATTATACAGATCATACACATTATACAGATCATACCGATCATACAGATTATATAGATCAGGATTAAATCTGCCGTGAAAAATCTAGATCATGACGTGGAAATGATCTGAATGATCTGTAGATGATCTGTGCGAGATGTGTATTGATATGAAGACCAAACCGTCCTTACATTTCCGCCCAGAGCAGTGGTATTTATGTATTTAAATACACCCATCCGCCGCAGGAAAAAACAATAATAAACAACAATAACCCGACAATAACCGGACAATAAACAACTAAAACCGACAGTAAAAAACACAATAAACGACATAAACAACACTAAACAACAATAAACAACTATAAATGACAATAAACAACAGTAAACAACAAGCAGATGACTGCCTCGGGTGGCTATTTCGACCGCATTTGATCCTCTCGACATACACGAGGTCGAGTCAACATACTCACGCGCTCGAGGTACGCAACATCAGCCTGTCAGTAGTCACTAGTCTACTGTTGCAACGGGAGCGACGTATGCTGTGTTTTTACTCATCCGTCCGAGGATTAAATAACTAAATAACCAACTAAACAAAAAAGTAAGTGCATCAGTAGTCTATATACCTAAAATACAAGAAACTACCAGGTAACTTTTAATAACTGCATAAAGAACAACAACAACTCACGAGCTTCTGCAGGTGTCCGGGTAGAAGCACTTCCCCTCGCACTGGTCGGTAAAGCAGCGGAAATCTCTCCGGCAGTCGCTCGCGCACGTCTTGTCGCGGCACCCACTTGGCCTCTGCACAAAAAAACAAACAAACAAACAAACAAACAAACAAACAAACGTACCAGGTAAATCACATGCAACAAAGAGCGGCCACGAGGAGTAGAGAAAACAAAAAATAAGCAATATGCCACAGAAACGGTCGGTCGGTCGGTCGGTCGGTCGGTCGGTCGGGAGGGAGGGGGGGGGGGGGGGGGGGGGGGGGGGGGGGGGGGGGGGGGGGGGGGGGGGGGGGGGAGAGCAGTAGTAGAGCGAGCGACGGCGGCAGATGGTGTGGCAATACATATAATATGTACACATGTAATACTCTCATTTTCAGTCCTGTCGTCCTCAATGGATACTGACCAGTTCATGAATCACTTTTAGAACTGTAGGATTTGCCACTTTTACTAAAGCAGCTACTTACAAATACTATCAATAGCCTACAGAGGTATATCGTAATCGTACCAAGTACGAGTACGCATACCAAAAAGCGTGGAGTCCATCAAAACAAAACACAAAACTTGAAAAAAACGTTCACCAAGACTCGGAAAGCATATTCATACATAAGACGCCGGGAAAACAGAACCTACGACACAAAAAAAAAATCAACACACCTCGACAAGAATTTCGATCATGGCAAAAAAAAAAAAACATTCCCCACCCAGCCCAACCCCCCCCCCTGCGCCCCCGTCCGCACTCCAGCGTCCTGCCTTATAAAAAAACGCCTCCGCCACACCTGTTCCTCGTCCACGGTGCAGCAATCAGCGCTGGAAGTGACGTTCTGGCAAAAACCGGCCCCGGACCAGGGCACGCAAGCCTCTCCCAGCGGGCACGAGCACTCGTAGGAGCCGATCGTGTTGACGCACTCAGCGCTAGGGTCACACCTGGAAGAGGTCACCGACAGGCGTTTTCGGTGCGTGGGGNCCCCCCCCCCCGCGCTTCGCTGGGGATGCTTGGGCAGCTTGGTGTCTGAAAAAATTCGAGCCCCTTGAGGGTAAGCTTTCTGTCCTCTTCCCCTCTTCTCCTGTTGACCTTCCTTTAGGGCTTCGGAGGATTCGTAACCTCGTAGAGTAGAGGTGTGTGTGGGGGGTGCGCTCATGTCGTGCACGGCCGAAGTCGTATGGCCATAGACCCTCGCATCCCTACAATGCCGGGACGGAGCACGTTGGGTTTGGGGGAGGTGTACTCAATGCCATGCATGGCCGTGGTCCTATGACCATAGACCCTCGCATCCCTGTGGGAAGTGTGGAGAGCTTGAGCTAAAACACTTTGGACAAGAATGTTAACATCCTTGGCGGAAAAATGCATACCTCTGACAGATCAGGCAGATCATGATCTATCTATCTACAGTAGATCATCTAGATCCTAAACTACCCCTATCGTATGCTGTGTAGGAAACACTCTTACAGTTGTACAGTACAGATGCAACCCAGGAAACACGTCTTACAGCAGTACATCGTGCAGATTATGCGGCTCCCACCCGGCAACACGAGCTAGATCATACAGATCATACAGATCATACAGGATCATACAGACCATACAGATCATACATATTATACAGATCATACACATTATACAGATCATACCGATCATACAGATTATATAGATCAGGATTAAATCTGCCGTGAAAAATCTAGATCATGACGTGGAAATGATCTGAATGATCTGTAGATGATCTGTGCGAGATGTGTATTGATATGAAGACCAAACCGTCCTTACATTTCCGCCCAGAGCAGTGGTATTTATGTATTTAAATACACCCATCCGCCGCAGGAAAAAACAATAATAAACAACAATAACCCGACAATAACCGGACAATAAACAACTAAAACCGACAGTAAAAAACACAATAAACGACATAAACAACACTAAACAACAATAAACAACTATAAATGACAATAAACAACAGTAAACAACAAGCAGATGACTGCCTCGGGTGGCTATTTCGACCGCATTTGATCCTCTCGACATACACGAGGTCGAGTCAACATACTCACGCGCTCGAGGTACGCAACATCAGCCTGTCAGTAGTCACTAGTCTACTGTTGCAACGGGAGCGACGTATGCTGTGTTTTTACTCATCCGTCCGAGGATTAAATAACTAAATAACCAACTAAACAAAAAAGTAAGTGCATCAGTAGTCTATATACCTAAAATACAAGAAACTACCAGGTAACTTTTAATAACTGCATAAAGAACAACAACAACTCACGAGCTTCTGCAGGTGTCCGGGTAGAAGCACTTCCCCTCGCACTGGTCGGTAAAGCAGCGGAAATCTCTCCGGCAGTCGCTCGCGCACGTCTTGTCGCGGCACCCACTTGGCCTCTGCACAAAAAAACAAACAAACAAACAAACAAACAAACAAACAAACGTACCAGGTAAATCACATGCAACAAAGAGCGGCCACGAGGAGTAGAGAAAACAAAAAATAAGCAATATGCCACAGAAACGGTCGGTCGGTCGGTCGGTCGGTCGGTCGGTCGGGAGGGAGGGGGGGGGGGGGGGGGGGCGGAGGGAGGGGGGGCGGGGGTTGTTAAAAAAAATGGGGGGGGGGGGGGGG